>JAVQJF010012464.1:0-68425 GCA_036023855.1 Gadopsis marmoratus
TCATCTATTAAAACCAGTAAGAAGCCGAGCTGCTGCGTTCTGAATTAGTTGAAGGTGGGAAAGTAATTTTTGATTTATGCCAGAAAGGAGGGAGTTACAGTAGTCGAGTCTCGAGAAAACGAGTGCATGAATGACTTTTTCCAGGCCCGAGTGTGAGAAGTGGAAAAAGGCGTTACGCTTAATACAGAGAGTTACTTCCAACATTACCAGAATTACATTATGTTTGCCAGAAGCATCAGCTAGTCCACTTTTACACAACTGTCATTTTAAAATGAGTAACGTTGTTGGAAATGTTAAACTGTCATCCTGAGTGTTTTCAGTCAATTAATAGAGCTTTTGTTGGCTTAATTAGCCTACCTAGCCAACCTAGTTAGCTACAGCTTATAAAATCTGCTAGTGATGTAATTTCAGCCAGCAAAATCAATACAACGATATAGTCGGTTAGATATAAGAAGCCAGAATTTGTCAAACCATTCTTTCAAAAATCACTAAGAATTATGGTAAATCTGTGACTGTTGACTGCTTTAACTGTCATTGTAAACTGCTTTTGTGCTGTGTGAGAAAGGAAAATTGACAGGTAGAAACAATAACTAGAGAATAAAGATGCCCAGATTGCTAAAATGCCTAAAAATAGACCAAGAAACAAAAATACAGAGGACGTGACCTCAGTGATCAGTTAACACTTAAATTATATAGAGCCTTTAAACTTGTATGGGCTGTCCAACAAAGAAAATTTGAACTCAATAGAAATTAAAAACATGACCGCTTTTTACATTCACTTATGATGCGTTTATGATTTTGGAAGGTTTAGCAGCTTAGCTAACCCACATGGCTATATGCTAACACAGCTAGCTTGACATTTGAGGGTGCACTGCCTTAAAAAATATTTATTCTTATGTGCAGAAATTACAACATGCAACACTCAGCCCTTTGTTTGTTTGTCTTTATACTTAAGGGCTTATGGTATTTGGAAAGCAATGAACATTACAATGTCGCTAAATAAAGCTTTGATGAAAACACACATCCATTTTCATTAAATTCCAGGAAGTTCCACACCCTTAGCTGCACCCACTCTTTCTGTTTGTCTCGCACTGAACATGAACACCAAGTGTGAGAGTGACACGTCTGTCTTTTTTCCACATCTTAGATAACAATCGAGCGTCTGCATCACGATGACCCTGATGTTCAGCGTTGTCTTTTGTGCAGGTGTCCTCTCCAGTGTCATTATCTTGTAGCGCCACTGCACAGAAATGCTCTGCATATCAGTTTACTGAACTCGCACTACAGAGATTTTTATCTTAAACCAGCATTCAGATTTGACTGTCCTGCCATTTTCCAACAAATATGCATATTGCAGTTTGTGACATAAAGCATGGGCGAGCATCTGTCCTTTTATGCTTGCTTAACAATGACATATAAATTTAGACTTCTCGTCTTAAGCTTTACATTCCACATTTCACACTGAATTAACTGTGAGCATTGTAATGGGTTTAGTCACGGTTCAGCTCCTGCATTTCTGGATGTGCAGCTTAAGGTGAAGGAACATCCTCTATGCAGTATATAACAAGTAAAACTGGAATGCATTTAACAATTATACTTGGGTGAGGTAAAGTACAAAAGCTTGCTTGACCAACAGTAATAACAAATATGTCCTGTTCTTTGTAATAGGCCTGAAAACAACATGAAGTGTACATTTTCATAGAGTGCAGCATTAAATAGAATAAATGTCTTTGTGCTTTGGTGTCTTTAAATTTGCAAGTTTTTTCCAGAGAGAAAATAGGGGGCCTCCCTTTCAAACCATCACTGCGTTCCTCAGGTCCCACAGGAAAAGCTCCGGATTAAATCACTTCCTCTTACATTGTGATGCTACAGTGGTCGGACCAGGCTGTTTCTGTCAGTAGACAACTTGTTTCTTCTCTGTAACACACACACTTACACGGTCTCTATTTAGTGCATTTAAAGGAATACTTTGGCATTTTGGGAAATATGTTTCTTCATTTTCTCGCAGAGACTTACGAGAAGATAGATACGACTTGTTTGTGAGTTCAGTATGGCGCTGGAGCCAGGGGGCGAGGCTAGCTTAGCATAAAGACTGGAAGCAGGGAGAAACAGCTAGCCTGTTCTAGCCAAAGTTAAAAAGCTGCCTACAAACACCTCTAAAGGCGCGGACACACTCGTGGCAGAGTCCGAAATGGAGGACGCCATCCTAGTTTAGTAGCTGCGTTGCACCTCTTCAATTCTTTATTAAATGAAAAGATGAAGAGAACAAAATGCCTGGCAGAAGTATACAACTCACTACAGAGAAAACAGAAATAATCCTGGACAGCTATTGAGACTTACTAGTGCTAGCGTTTTCATGTTAGCGGTTAGCTCACCAGCTACAGTAGTTTAACTATCCCTGCAAGTAGATACTTAGTCACTAAGCCTCCACGTTGCCTATTTCACAAGGAGCAGGCAGATAAAATTTGCTTTGCCACTTTCTGGTGTGATCAAACATTAAAGCTCACTAAGGGCCCTTTCACACCTAACTCGTTTGGTCCAGACTTTCGGACTAGCTGCTGAATTGACAACACATCGATGTCGGACGCACGCTGGTCTGCAAACCCATCAATTAAAATTATAATGAGTCGCAGCCCACGTAGGTGATTGTAACAAAAACACAAACCTTAGTTCGGCTATTCAGGTGTGAAAATACCCTTACATGTTGTATGTAATTTGTTTAATCCATACACAAATCGTGACAGCAATGAAGTGCAACTACTTCTTGACTAACAACATTTCATCTCAGCTTGTAACTCCCCATAAAACCATAAATTGTCATTTTAAAATTTATGTTTGTGTACGGATTAAACAAAAAAGGTACAATGTGTTATTCATCGACCTTTACAGGTGTTGGTAGGTATATTTTATATACTCTGGACAGAGTCTGGCTAGCTGCTTCCCCCTGCTGCCACTCTTTATGCTAAGCTAGGCTAACTGCCCCCTTGCTCCAGCTCCATACATAAAGCCCCTGAAAAATGGGTTTCAAAACTTAAGTATCTTTACACCATTCATGATTAAATAAGCAATAATCAAAGTTTAATTCAAAAAATATATCCTTACACCTGTAGTGAACAAAAGAGCTAATCTGCTTAATCAGGACTGCGTGAGTGTCATTTTATCAAACCAGAGAGAAGAACACAGATAAAAACACAAATAAAAAAATCTCTCAGGTAAATTGACCTCATCACTTGTGTTAAGAAGCTGATTGAGAAAATTTTTTTAACACACAAACATCTGAGAGCTTCTCATCTGGTTCACGTCTAGACAGCAAAAGCGTATTTCCCAAAATGCTGACCTATTCCTTTAAGATGGTTTCACGAGAGGCTGACGTTCTCATACTCGCCGTGGTCCGAGTCCTCCAGTTCGATACCCGGCACCAGGCTGTAGTATTCAGTCGATTGGGTCAGGTAAGCCTTCTCCCTGTCAGCTGAGTCTTTCATCACTTCTGTCACACTGACTGTGTCTAGCTCTGTCTTGCTGGCCTCGTCAGGCTCCTGGGAGCCCTGCTTACACTCTGTGGAGATGGAACAGCATGAGGAGACTGGGGGAAGAGACTCCACTGAGCCCAGCTTAATCTCCACCTCTTCATAGATGTCCCTGGTGCTGCCCAGGAGGGTGGATGCCGGGCGCAGCAGAAGCTGGTTCTTCAGGATCCCCTCAGTGACACAGCTTCCAGCCTTATTGTGCTCAGCGGATGCAGGTTGCTGCTTTTTGCGATGCTTCTGGCCATTGCAGATGGAGCTGGAAGCTCTCTTTTTTGACGTGCTTACAGGTGCTTCTTTCTTCTTCCTCTTCCTCCCACAACACCAGCAGAGCACCAAGGCGGAGAGGATGAGAAGAGGGAGCACAATGAACAGTGCAGTGAGGCCAGCCGGGCGGCACACATCGCTAAGCCTCACCGACCACACAGTCCTGCCGGCCAGGTGTCTGGGAGTGGTGCAGGTCAAGTTCCCCACCAGATCCTGTAGGTTAGCGGTCGCATTAACCTTCCTGCCTTCCTCCAGGCCTTCCAGTAACAAACAGGAGCAGTCCCAGGGGTTCCCATCCAGCTCCAGCCTTTGCAGACTGGGCTTCTGCAGTAAAGAGCCTGGAAGGAAGCGTAGCTGGTTTCCCTGCAGATACAGCATCTGGAGGCTGTCTGAGTCCTGAAGAAAACCCCCAGGAAGCTCCTGAATCAGGTTACCCCTCAAATCCACCTCTGTAAGCCTGGGCTGGCTGGCCAGAAACTCCCTTGGCAACGCTGTTAGTCTATTATAACCCAAGTAAACCTTCTGCAAAGTAGAGGCCTGATTGCCACTCATATCAACAGAACTGATATTGCAGAGGGAGAGATCCAGTGTCTCTATGTTTGTCTCATTGGTAAACACAGACCAGCGCACATGGCTGAAAGCTGAGCCAGAGTAGTTCAAGCAACAGACGTCAGCAGGAACCTCAGAAGGAAACTGGGACACAATTGTGGCTGCTGGACACACACATCCACCCACAAGTCCCGTCTTCACCAGAAACATGAAGATCAGCAGGGCACCCCACTGGCAAACCATCTCTGAAACAGAAAATACAGTAAAACACACTATATTGCTAGAATGGTGTCCTCTGCCTCTTTCTCACGCAGCCCTACCTGCCTCCTGGTTTCTCTCTCTCTCTCTCAATACTGGAGAGGGATCCACTATGTAGGCTCACAGAAATGTAAATGGGCTTGTAAACCTAGCAACTTCTCTGAGGACTCCTGGTTGCTGTGAGGGTTGTAGGAGTTGGCATGGTGACACGGGATCACTCGGGATCAGGAGTCCAGTGTTTAGCTGTTGGAGAGGAAACAGATACTACTGTGACTTTCACGTGAAGGCTGTGCAGTTCATTGGCAGATGGGAGTTGTACAAACATTACTCGAAGGTGAAGCTGGAGCCTAGTACAACAAGCAGGTTGTCTAGATAAACCCTGCAGACTGTAAACCCCTCTACTATGATGTAGAAAGGGACATTATGCTCGTACCATGAAGGTTTTGCATACACAGATACATGAATAAACAGTAGATGGTAGCATGGACCTAGATATATTATTTACTTTACTTGATTTTATCTATCTGGGATGTGAAAATGTGCCAGATTTAGCCACAAAGCTCATTTTCATTTGCATATTGAAAAGGCACAAACACGTAAGACAAAACAGCATCAAACATATACGTACAGTAGAAAACAGCATCGAGAAGGTAACTAAAATCATGTGAAATTGTTTATTTTTTCACTGTAATTTCATGCAGTGAAAATGACCCCTCTGTGACTATTTTAATCTCCTTTAGTCTCCTTTAGTCTCCTTGGGAGACCGTGACATGACAACATTTGGGAAACCCTGCTCTTGCAAACATAAAAAAGACTAATTGCTGGCCACTATGTGCTTGGCAACGCTGCCTGAACATAAAAGCGTATGTGGTCGACATAAACAAGGCCTGTCTGTTCCTAAAGACTTACACGTGAAGCAGGCAGGGAGAGACAGAAAGTGTTTCGTCATGACATCAGACTTCCTCACCCGACACAACAGAGCTGAAAGCTGCTCGACAGTTGGGAGGCAGGACTGTGTTAACTCCCCGACAGCAGGGCCAGTTCATTACCAGTGGAGGGTTTAAGCAGGACCACCGTGGTCAGCTGACTTCAGGCAGAGACTGGCAGCAAGAAATCATATTCAGTCACTTCCAATTCCGGCAAATCTCATCACAACTAATAAGCAAACAGAAACCACTGTGTAGTGAGAGTTATCCTCTAACTAAAAGAAAGTCTGAGAAACTCTACTTGCACCGACTCACTGACTTGAAGGTATTTTTGCTGAAAAAATGGTTAGACGGTTTGTCTAAAAGTGATCTCCATCTCCATCATGGCTGCACTGTGGACCTTTTAATAGACACTGTTAACTATCGACGCTCCGTGGAAGCAATGACTCATACCCTTCAACAACAAAAAGACAATGGTGTAAAATACTGGAGGAAAACCATATTTCCTCATCCGCCGCACATAAGTCTCATTATAACAAAATGTACCTGTTCATCTGACAACTTCATCTTAGTCTTTCTGTTCTTGTTCTAGATTCTAGCTAAATTTAAAAAGTTCTAACGAGACCCGGAGCCTACAGCCATGCTAGCTGCTCTGTACTTTGGAACAGCGGTACCTTCGGCTAAATGCTAATATCAGCAAAAATAAACACAGAAAATGTTCAATGGATTTTCAGCCTTGACTTAAATTACCAGCAGAGCAGCAAGTCAAACAAACAAATGCAGGACGTGTGTGTCAAAGGAAAGAAAGTCGAAGCTCGAGATGATCTAATATATCCAACATGTGAAGAGTGCAGAGTGTTCGACAGAGTATATGTGAGGATGAAATACTGAAGGTATGAAGAGGGCTGTATATGTAGTTATTCAGCCAATACCCAGTAATACTTCACAAGATCTATCCTGAGAACTATCCTCTCTGGGCCACAGAAGGTGATACAGTTGACATTTAAAGTGGCAGAAGGTTTGTTTGGAATGAATATAAAAACACCTGTGTGGTTAGCATAGCATGAAGTACGACAGCCACCGTAGCCGAACAAAGAGCAGAGCACTGTCGTAGGTTAAACATCAGAACACAAAGTTATGGATGGGAGGTTTTATGTCCACCATCTTTTAGCCCACAGACCGGCCAAGTACAGACAGAACAAATCAACCGGTTAATTCAAAACCTCTGCTGTGGGCCTCTTTCAACTTTCCACACCTCATTAGCTTCAGTTTAAAGTCCATTAGTGGGTGTTTAAAGAGAGATCATGGGACAAAAAAAATACAAATACAGCTATTATCATCTCTCTTTGAGGGACATGCTTTCATGCTAGTAGAAGGTTTCCTTGGATAAAATGAGTGGCGTAAACCTGCAATAACTGATTTTGTTTGGCAGTGGAAGCCAGCTGTGAACACAACATTTACATAGCATCACCTTTTAAATTGATATCGCGCCTGTACTGGTTGATATGGTGAACGTGTTAGCAAACAGTTGCCTATTTACACATCCAGCAGACACAGAGCAACATTAGCATTCACTTGAGGTTGTGTTTGTGTCCAATCTGAGGAATGTAAGTCAAGTGTTATCTGTTCTTTTAGCTCCGTTTGCTCTGCTTAGCTGCCAAACGTTCCACTCTGTTCACCAGCTAGTCGCTAACTGTGTCTGTCTGCCGTTTGATGCAGGACAGGTAGCGTACAGTCAGTTTTTAGGGCTTTTTCAACACGAACCTGCTGCTGGAAACGACGCTGATGAGAGGGATCCAAAACATTAAAGTTGTTGGCCGTAAAAACCAAAACAACAAGCTGAAGGGCACTAAAACGTAGAGTCGGGAGATAAGGAGATAATTCTTTGTGGGTTCATCACTATGAGCTCTTTCACATACAGGTAGCCACGTGATCCATTGTTAACATGAAAAATATTGATTATAGCAGCTTTAAATTTCAATTATGTGTGACTTCACTTGTTCTGTGATGCCGTTTGGTTCATTTCTGTAGTGAATCATCACTATGAAGCTATGATTTATTTAGAAATCTTCCAGAAGACAGAGAAAGAAAGACAATTTTTTTGTCCTATTTGGTTGAAATGTATTTATAAAGCACCCTTAACAATCACTTAATGCTTTGAAGGAGATTAACATAGTTGAATGTGTGATAATAAAAAATACATTAAAAAAATTCAGATAAGGGAGTAAAGCTTGTGTTTGCATTTCTTCTTTGATAATCTCAAATTTGACCAACTGACCCCCGTAATGTTCTATGTTTATTTACAGTGCACCACATTTCATATCCTTTAACTCTTTAAAATGAATTATTTGCATGCTGCTCTGCACTGTAAAGAGCTTTTGTTCTAAATGATACTATCAGCAGACGATATTCAAAGCTCAATCCCTCTGAAGAGGAAAAGGAAAATAGGTGGGTTTGCGTGGCTTCCACTCAGGCAGTATTTTGCTTAGATTTGGATGCTTTGGTCCATATTTTGTATGTGCAAAGTTAGGATGAAGTAAGACTTTTGTATGCTTTTGTATCTTAACTGGTGAATTCCATGCATTCACCAGTTAAGATAACTTAATGCCTGAACAGTCAAACTCCCATCTCAGCCTGACAACAGAAACAGTCTAAAGGTTAAAGTCGAATCAGAATCTGCCAGCGGAGGAGATCTGCACTCACTCTAAATATGGACAGACGAGTTGATCTTTGGATGCTGAAATTGCACGCGACACAAAGAGACACTGTTTGACTTTCACAGAGCCTCGGAGCCAGAGCTGTGAGAGCGAAGGCCCGTCATCCAGACAGAAGGATTCTCTTGGACCGTCTCCTCGCAGGGCGTGAATGCCCAGCGAGAGGAGCAAGGTTTAAATCTGGAGAACGTGCATGATCTCACTCGCTAACAATGCGAGTGGCAACATCCTCTCCGGCAACAGAGCTTCCTCTGAAATAACGGACTCCATTCTCCTTTCACACAGTCTTTCATCATAAAATATTCTTACACTAAGCCAGGGCTGCAGCTGCAATACCACAAATGACACAAAGGGGACTTCTCTGGGAATTTTAGTGTCCAAAAATTGAAAGTTGTGGTGTTTCAAAGGTGGATTTATACTTAATATTACTAAAATCTACTAATTTAAGAAAATAAATATAATTCGGGATTCAGTATTTTGCCGGTGCGGAGAGGTCTGTTAAACAGCATGTAGGGAAACAAAAGTTACAGAACATAATCAAATAGCTGACTGAATCAATAAAATGTAGGAAAACCCAGTTAATTAGATACTTTTATGTACTTCTTTGGCTTTTCCTGGGGGGGGGGGTGATGTTGAATTAGGGGTCGTGGGGCCCATGACCTCAGTATTGCTCAAATCTGGCAACAGCTCTGCACAAAAAAACACCGCATAAATAGCCACATTTAAAAGTAGCTCCTGCGTGGACGAATAAAGATCTTCTTCAAACATTGCAAACACATCGTGCAGCCTGCAGACAAACGCACACCTGTTGGAGCCGTGCAGGGCGGCCCCGGTGCGAACGAGGCCGTGCGTCCTTACCTGTGGCGGGCATCTCTGCTGCAGCCCTGTCGCTCTCTGTCAGAAGCTCATGAGGCCTGAAGCTCGGACTGAGGATCCAAACACCAACCGCGGCGTCTCCTCTGTGCATCCCATCAGCTGCCCGGGGTGGACCTCTCCTCCTCCGGATGCGAGGGTGTCCCTCCCTCCTCCTCCTCCCTCCGAGCGGAATGTGGAAATACGGCTTCCAGTCTCTGTGTGTGTGTTTGTCAGGTTTATCAGCCACAGTCTTCAGTTTAAGTCCGTTGATCTGCGACTGAAGGTGACAGATTTGAGCCTCACTTGCTTCAGTACGAAGTCCAACCGACCTGCTGCGGCTCTGCGAGCACAGAGCGCCCCCTGGTGGCTTTATATCCCGCTGAGAAGCCAGGAAACATAAGCCTCTACCATTTGAACTTTTTTTGTTTCAGCATGGAAACAATGTTCCCCTCATTCCACCCAAACACACGAGACGTCGTTGGAAAAGCCAGGATGTCCTCCGTTGATCACAGCAGGACACCGAAGACCAATGTCCACTACAGAGGCTCTCAGGAGGATATCAATAAAACTGAATTCAATTGATTTATTGCACTGTCACAGGTAAACTTACTCCACCTCTTCCAGTACAGAAGTAAGGATTCTGTAATCATGATAACATCCATATGAAACGCAGCATGTCAGTTCAATGTGAGTGTGGTGGACCATGAGAGGACGCAGGCTAAAGTACCAAACAAAGGATTCATTTTCAATAACAAAATCAATAACTAAAGAAACTGCTTTAAGATCAATTGGACCCTTACAAGAGGTCAAACAAAACTAACTGTATTGTGCAAACCAGTCAACAAAACAGGGTGTAAACTTCACTAATCGACCCCCTGAATGAGGCCTGAGGGAAACCTATATACTGAGAAGTCAAACCAATAAACACCTGCAGGGGAGGACGGCATAACCCCGCACTGAAACTCCGCCTACAGAAGCCCTAATCCCCCCCCAGCTGACAGAGTTCTTGGTATAGTCCTCGGGCGGGGCCTCAGCATAAAAGTCTGGCTCCACCTTCGGCCGGACCTTCTGTTGGACCAGGGCCAGGGCCAGGGCCAGGGCCAGGGCCAGGGCCAGGGCCAGGGCCAGGGAAAGGGAAGTCAGAGCTGTACCTGTGTGGCTGCAGCCGTCACACTGAGTTACATCAGAAGGACTCAACATGTTCAGTCTGATTTTAAGTCGTCAGGACATCATTTATGGTTGGTGCAGATTCACGTTTGTGAGGTTTACGCTCTCTCTACGAACACAAGCTGAACTGAGAGGTTATCAAACATTCAGTGATTCCAGCTTTTTAAAATGTGAGGAACGGCTGCTTTTCTTGGCACATATGATGTCTTTGGATTTTAGACTTATATCCTGTCACAACAACAAATCTGACGACGTCACGTTGGGCTCCTGGAAATTCATTGGTGAACCTCTTCACTGTTTTAATGGATAATGAAAGCAAACATTAGTTGAAGCTGTAAAGCGAACAAACACAAACGTATACAAACAGTTTTTTTTATTTATTTAGGTATAAAAGACGGGCGCATTTTATACAGTCTATATACACTGTTCAGTGACGATAAGAAATCTCTGAATTGCTACATAATCAGTGTAAACATTTTCTGGTTGGTCATCATTGTCTTAAAGTCTCTGGTGAGACAGAAAAGAGCGCAGAGAACTGTAACTGTAAACGATGCACACCTCCCCCTCGCTGAAGAGAACACTGATGGAAACTATACGACGAACATGTGAAGGCACACGGAACAAACATGGTGTTAAAAAAGGACAGAACGGAGATTATGCTACCGTCTCTTGATCGTTGATAGATTACACGTATTGGAACACATTCAGCGGAACCTCTCGGCCCACGACAGACAAACCATCGACGCGTTTTAGTGCAGTTTACTCTTGTTTTTGTGCGTCGGCTCATTTGTCATCCACATGCATCCACTCTGTCCCACAGACTGTGCGTACGCTGTATTTGTGTGCAGTCAGTCGGACACTGGGTGGCAGCACTGCTCCGCTCCACCCCGCTGCAGTTCCCTTTAGTGCAGCTGAACTCCAGCAACATGTAAATAAAAACAAGCAGCTGGAGGCTTATCGATGACACTCGGGCTGGAAGGTAATTTGGCTGCTGATGGACACACGCTACAACCTTAAAGGCACAGTTTGACATTTGGGGAAATACACTTATTTTCTTTCTCGCAGAGAATCGGATGAGAATATTGATACCATGGCACGTCACCCCAGTTTCAGCCTCTTTGCACTGGTTACCACTTCCTTTTAGAGTTCATTAAGTAAATGAAAAATAATGACTTAGAAGGCGTTGCAGTACAGCACTGAACGTTTAACTCCTTACTGTCCCAAAAAGGCCTCCTAGATCTGCTGGGTTAGGCCTCATCAGTGTTCCAGAGTCCACGCTAAGGGTCAAGAAGTGATCAGGCTTCTGCTGTTCTGGCGTCTTGGGCCTTGCATTCGTCTTGAAACACACAGACGCTCCTTCTTATCTGACAGATGATCTGTCGGAGATCTGTTGTGTTAAAGCGAGATTTTATGTTTATTTTGAACTGTTTAAACTTCATGGATGATTTTGTACTTCTTGTATACGTATGATTGCATCATGCCGTCTTCCTGCGTGGAAAAGCACTCGGCTTGAAAAGTGCCATACAAATAAAATTCTTCTTCTTATTCTCATTATGTCTGCATGGCACATGTGAAGCTGTAGAAAGCAGCCGGCTCGTTTAGTGCAGCGTAACGACTGGAGACTGGGGGAAACGGCTTGCCTGGCTCTGTCCAAAGACACCAGCGCCTCTAAAGTTCACAAATCAACACGTAATCTTGTTGCTTAGTCCATACAACAAGACGGCGTGCAAGAATGACAAGTTGTGGTTTTACAGGTGGTCATGTACTGGACTATTTCTTGGCCGTGCGCAGCGAGTCATCACGGCCCAGAAGTAGTCCTGCACATAACATCCGTATTTTCCGCTTTTGTACAAATCGGACAGCTGAGAGTTAACGTGTTAATTGAGCTTTAGAGTTACCGGTGGTGGATGTTCTTACTTTTAGGCAGAGCAAGGCTCGTGGTTTCAAGTCTTCGTGCTAACCAAGCTGTAGCTACATTTTTAGTGTTCAGACAAGAGTGGCATCGACCTTCTCATCGACCATTCGGCAAGAAAACAATTCCTTGGACTGCTAAATGCAACTTGTCATCCACTATAACATAATGGTTCCCAACCTTTTTGGCTTGTGACGCCTTAAAATGAAGCTACTTGCAACCCCTTGTCACACTCGTGGATATGTCTGTGACGAAGCGTCGCTCTCTTCTAATCTCCTCGGACTGTTTGATTTGATTTACAGCCCAAAGACAACAAAAATCCGATATTTCACACAAAAAAGCAACAAACAAAAGTCAGTGGAGCAGAACTGTGTCGTTTTGTTCTTTGGCATCATCTTAATCGTCATCAACAGATTAATTTATCGACTCTGGGCTGGGAACCACTACAAGGTAAGAATTTCCTGGAGGCGAAGCTGCTGTGGAGGCAGAATTAACCAGCTACCTCACTTTCCAATAGATCAAACTAGCAAATAAAGCTCATAGCTCGTTCCATCCAGATCACGAAAGCTGTGCTCATCTCTGAATAACAAAGTCACTGCTATTTACATTTAAAACTTCACCAGGTTTCCTCTTCGGGTCGTTCATGTTTGCCAGTTTGCCCGCAGCTCTGCCTCTTAGTCACGTTTGCACTTTTGTTTGAACCATTAAAATTCAACTTCAGCCATGAATATTCAGCACATTTGTTGGTGTGATTGTCTTTCGCCACACCTCATACACGCCGAAGTGTGTCCAAAGTGATTCTGATTCAGGTGTTTGGTCGTGGGTGGCCATCACGAGTCCAGGTAGATGGAGTAGATCTGGTTGAGGCAGCGGTCCACGCCCCCTGCCTGGAAGAGGAAGCTGTCGTCTGAGCAGGGAGACATGGAGTAACCGCCCCCCGCCTGGCCTTGCAGGTCCTGCAGCACGTCGAAGCCTGAGGGGGAACACAGAATTTCTGTTTTATTTCTTTCTTGGGAAAAGAGCTTCCGAAAGAGGCCGCTGCCCAATCAACGAATCAATCTTTTTGATTTGCAAAAAGGTGACATTAGTTTCACTTAAAAACAGTGAAATACAGAAATGGTCAGAAGCCATTAACGGCAAAACCTCATGAAGAAAGTAAGCAGATAAGAGAGGAATCCCTCAGCAGATCAGACTTATACAGGCGTCCCACGACTGGATAAAGCCAGTCCAGTTAAGAAAATGTCCATTGTAAGGTTAACATGCCTGTTAACAGAGACAAAGGCCGTCCAGCTAGCTCGCCTAGTCCTTAAAGGCCGCGCGATGCTGGAAAATATCTAGTTTGTACGACATGTTGTCAGACGAGGCGTGTGGCCGCCGTTGCTCTGCTTCATTGCCGTCTCACCTGTCGAGTGAGAGGCGGAGGGGTTTGTGAAGTAACCGGCGGGTTCGAAGCCTCCATCGCCGGCTGTTTGAACCAGCTTTCCTTCCCCGTACAGACATCCTTGGAGAACCACAGAGGAAAAGATGTGACATGAAAGGACACCAAAAGCTGTACGTCGTGCTGCTCTGGCGAGGCCACTGATGTACCTTGCTGCTGTGAAAACACTTGCTGGTGGCTGTAGGTTTTGTGGAAGCCCTGCAGCTGGACGTCCGCTCTGTTCGACGAAGAGCTCGCCGGGCTGACGTCGGCGGCCATGAACAGCGATGTTGGTCTGCTCCTGTTGCCAATACAATACCAGGTGGCTGAATTAACATGTGAGTAATTAATGATATACAACCATAGTGAACATTTAAACTGGATTCATTTAAGTTTTATTCATATATGTTGTTGCTTCAAACGAGAAGGAATGGGTTAAACTGTGTTTGTCTGCTCTAACGTAAGCTGACAAACGTTAGCATGTCTGACTAGCTGTTTCCCCTTATTTGCAGTCTTTGTGCTAAGCTAAGCTAACTAGCTTCATGTCTACCGTACAGTTGCGAGGTGGGTATGAATCATCTCGTCCAACTCTCCGCAAGAAAGCGAATAAGTCATTCCCCCAAAATGTTGAACAGACAGTTTTGGTAGTTTAACTTTCAAAGTAACGGTCTCTTCTTAAGGCCGATGTAAGAAAAAGAAAAGCTCCTCTGAGATTGATGTGACTGACACAACCAGTTCCATTTTAATAATAACGCCTTTGTTTTTTACTTCGCTCCAGCTGACTTGAGCTTCACTCCAGCTGAACTGTTTAGAGCTTCTGTCACACGCAGATTACTTCAGTGTTTCTTAACCTCACCGCAGATTTACGAGCTGTTCCTGCTGAGCCAAGAACACTTATGCTAAAATGATGTTGGTGTCATAACCAATCTATTACTAATGTGATAGTTGACCAGAAAATCAAACAATTTAAATGAAATATAATATTATCACATAAGCAGCCTTGGACTCGCTTCTATATTTTCCAGTCACGCTTCTTCCTTTTATGGGCATTCCTATAAATTAGTTTCCATTCAGTTGAATTACTTATATAATGACTATAATGACTAGAGGTATAAATCATTAATCTTAGAACAGGGTTCAATTTAGACTAAGCAACAGGGTTGATGTTTTCATCAGTCTACTGTAAAAGAAAAATGGTTATTTTAAACTAAGTTTCACTAAAGTTAAACACATGTCGCCGATCAAATCACACCCAGACCAAGTATTTTGCAGTAAGTTATGCTGATAACTGTAATCTGTGGCAGCAGCTGTGTTATCAGACACAAACATGTAAATACTGACAGTCGTGTACAAACAGTTTAGTTATACAAGGAAGCGTTTCCACCTCGGGGGGGGGGTGTAGGCGGGCTTTGTGTGGAGCTGTATCCATCGCTACGCTGCAAGAATGTGCTGACTGTGCACAAACACTCTGACTCAACATGGAAACCAATGAGTCAGGGGAGCCAAGTCGACAAGAAGAAAGGAAGGCAGCCGAATAATCTCTCCAAGGAGATATGCAGCTGAAAACCCCCCCAATATGGTATGTGAACCCCCCCCACCCTCCTCTTCCTCCTCTTCCTCCTCCTTCAAAGAGCTCGCTCTCAGCATTTCATGTGGCCTGAGAACTCTCCTGGATGATGTACTGTAGCATATTGGTCCCCAGAGAGCCAAATGGCCTTGGTTTGTGCTGGAAGGGTTTTAGTGGGCTTCATAAACAAGCCAGGCCCTGTCAGAGATACTGGTGGCTGCTGGCCCGAGCGCCTCCTACATTCGTATGCGACCAGCTATTAAAAAAATCAAAAAAAAAGGAAAAATGTTTGGAGATTTCTTTACATATCTATCATCTATCATCCCCGGGTCTCTTTATTACCCATTTCCCATGTCAAATGCTATTACATTTAATTTAACAGTCTCTGCTTTCAGTGCAGAAATACAATAAAAGCCAAAATTAATCAGAAGGATTTTTTTGAAGCCCAAACTGATACAACTTACAGATGGCTGTGGCTTTCCAAGGTAATAAAGACCAGGCTTTGTATACGATTATGTAAACAAAGTGGGCTTTGATATAGTACGGCTGCTGAAATGAATGTGCCGCGATGACTGCGAGCCCCAAGAATTCGACACGTCCCTCGGATTCCCCTCGGCGGCCCCAGAACCATCAGCGCTGACCCCACGTATAAACACCGGCGTCTGTTCCACGGCTTGCATTCCTGCGATGCTGCAACAACATAGCTGAGATGTCTGGGCCGGGCCGTGCGTGGCCCTGTGGGGTCGATCTGTCATTTTGTGGCTGGTGTGCCCGAACTTCTCAGATGCGTGAGCTCAACACGGAGCCCACGCCTGAGGGAGCGGCTGTCAGCGCGACCTCAGGAAGCTGCTTCTCTGATCATATTTTACCGGCCTTTCTAACTAACTACGGCCAGCTGCCCTCCTTGCATCTGGAATGAGAAGAATCCTGCTTGCAGAATTTAAATGCTTATGTTTACGCAGTATGCATACTATACTGCGCGCAGCCCTGCTCTAATCCATGATTGCTTTTTAATAGCAGCCCACTTGGACTGAATCAGAGGAGGGGGATGAGTAGGTCTACCAAAGGTGCCAGCTTGTGCACGCTAAACTGATCCGTTTTCAGTTTTGGCAGAGGAAAGATGCTGGGGTACTTGATTTACTGGATCACAGAGGATCATGCTGAACGTATGTAACACAGATGGAGATTTAATGTGATCTAAACGCTACCAATCAAGCACTTAGAGAAACTAGAGCGCACTTAGTGCATGTTGGAGATACAGTAAATACAGAAAATGTGTGGAAATTTCAGTTAAACCGGCTATTTGGATCCGATGTCACTCGGAGCTTCTGCATAATAAACTTCATTACTTCTTTTTCCTTCAAATCGTATAATAGCGTTTCTGTGCGACAGCCATCCTGGTTAGTGTGGCTGTATCTGATGGACGCTCCTCCAGAGCCAGTCCATCTCTGCGCACCCCCCCCCTCGACCGCAAAACACACAAACACTGCACATCACAAATACCCGCTGATGGACAAGCCTTAGCGCAGGCCTCTGAATCCCTCAAGTCTTAAATAATTAAAAGAAGTCGAACTGGCTCGTCTCAGCCAGAGTAAATACGCGCCTGGCTATGAGGTCAGCGCTTGATGCCGGCTGTGCCGTGAAGCAAAGAAAATTTACTTTCACGTGTTTAATGTCTCGCTAAGTCATTTGGGGGAAAAACAAGTGCTTGTCTGGTATTGGCTTTGGCAGGCCGACGTGTACTGCGGGCACCAGTGGGATTCTATGACATCCTCAGTCTCTATAAAGAGACGTCAATGGACAGATTGTGCATAGCTTCATGGAAGCTCCGGCTGCAGACCTGGAGGAGAGTACAGTTGTATGTCCTAAAACACACAGACAGCCAAACTCTTACCTGAACATCCAGATTTAATGACTTGTGGTTTAGTAAAATATTACTTTACACTTTAAGTTATTTAGTTTTACACCTAATGATCTTCTCAAGTCAAGAAATCCAAGTGAAATCCTGCTGCAGGTGAAGCGTCTTGATGAAGTCGGGTGACTGTTTAGTAGTATTTTTTTTTTTAAGTCAAGTACTTTCAAGGATATCCATCACCGTTATTGATTTTGCTCCAACCTTTGAGGATTGTCAAGGCCTGTTTGAGGTCAGCACACATACATTAAACTACATTTTAATCTAACACTATACTATAGCAACTTTGAGTTATGTCTCTGTTAAGACATAATGGACATTTTGAAAAGAACACATGGAAATACAAACTTAGGTGCAGTGTGTGTATTTGCAATTTGCAACCTTTTTAACTTAAGTTAGTTTAAAACATTAAAATGGATCATCTCAAATCAATAATTCATTTTAAAAATGTCCTTTGTCTTGATATTTCTCGATCATCTCTATGCATTTTATATACTTTTTAAAATCACAATATTTCCAATAACGTCCCAAGAAATAAATAAATACATTTAAGACCATAATCCACCAACTTTCAAGGATGCTGAAGGCCTGTTTGAGCACTGCACACATATGGTGTCACACTGAATAACAATGTGATGCAGGTTTCATTACTAACGTTACCAACAGCCTTTTTTAATTTGATAAGTTTTTAGCACAAGGTTCACTTACTGGTAATTTTCCGCAGCATGAAGGCCATGTGATGTGGCAGAAAGCTTTAAAAAGTTGGCTTTTCCAGTAAGTGGACCCTTCGCTAAGAAATCTGTGTCAAACTGCTGTATCCAAGATCAATAATAAACCTTCAAAATATAGGTTTGAATATGTTTTCAGAGAGAAAAACCCATCTTAACTCTCTTAATTCCTCTGCCAAGACCTAAAGCCCATTTGAAAACAACTCGTGGAAATACTGGACAATTTCTTGTGAAATTATGTGTATTACATGTGAAGATTTTATATCATTTATAAAACCACAAAAATGTTATTTTGGCCCTTATCAGCTCTTTTTTTATTGCACAGGCTGCCTTTGTTGTTACTGTTGTGCCAGTAAAAGTTAGTTTACAGACATTCTTCAGTGACCAATGATTTGACGCCATATTGTCCAGAAACTGCTGCCCTGGAGGCTGTCAGCTGCATCTTTTTAGTCTCACATCTACTTTTGTACTGGGCCAGACAAACTTTGTCTCAGTTTACAGTACACATAAGTTCTGCGGCCTCCAAGTACCCAATCAGTGCAACCACAAAACCATAATTCCCATCTCTGGTGATAATGTCTCTGGTTTATTCAAGAATGCATACGCTCACATCTCTCTCCCCGTTTCTGTGCGTGTGCTCCAGACAAGACGGGCGAAGCAAAGTGACTGTGAAGTCTTAACGTCAAAACAGGGTCCGTGTATTCGAGGTCAAAACACGATTTCTGGATTCAAAGTAAGAGAAAATGCTGATCAGTTCAAAAGTGCCTTAATACATACAAGCTTTGAGTGCAGTGCCAAAAATGCAGTGCCTCGAGAACCAATATCGCATGCCGAGAGAAGCCGAAAACTGCGGTCAGTTTTCACTATTTTTATCTTTAGTAGAAAATAGCTCAGAACGAAAACTGCCAAATGCAAAACGAAATCCCGTTCAGCTCCATTGTGTTGGGTTGGCAGCAGAAGTCCCTGCAGCAGATAACTCAAAACCTTGCCAGACACCACCAGGGCTAAGTGGGAAAATGTGTTTTGTTTTTGTGATTTGGATTAAATTTGCCCCTCAATACATCGTTAAGCAAAATACTCTGTTTTCCAAGAAATAAAAGCAATTTAATTTTAAGAAAGCATGACAGCGAGAAAATAAAAGTATATTTTTTTTGACATTTATGGTTTACTGTCTCTCATCGTATGAAAGGTAATTTTTTTATAATAGTGACTTCACTCTATGAAGCAATCAAACAAGTGCAACACCCAGAACAAGAACAACAAACGGGGAAAACAAACGACTGTAACAAGTACTGTCGTGCTGCCAACGAGCAAGGCACTTAACATCTAACAGCTATAAAAGCTGGACAGATTCAAAGAGTTAATGTGTGTAACCGCAGCATTGCCGAAGAAGCCAATCATGTGTTTACAGTCATTTTCCCCTGCATGACTACATAAATAATTGCCTTTTTGGGATGCAACACATTTAACTTCATTGATCTACTTGCGTTGATCTTACACTCACCCCTCTCTCATGCTCCCTGAGCTTGTTAGCGAAGATATTGGGCCGTTGGCATCAAAGCTTCCCTCCAGGCCTTGATACCTGGAGCAGGTCTCTGCTGATGGAGGGAGAAACTCCGAATTCCCCCTGTTGTGGACGTTGCTGCTGCTTGAGTACACACCTAAAACACACGCACGGATTTAGTGACGGGTTGCTTCACTGAAAAGAGCAATGCTTGAACGGCAGCTTTCAAAGGTTTCTAGGTAGCTCCTTTCAGGAGGTTTGTGCAGCAACAGTTAGCTGAGATTTTACAACCGTTACAATGGAGTCCAACAGGACAACGGTATCGGAACATCCATAGAAACCTCCGAAACTGCTACTGCAGCATATTACACTTCTGTCAGTCTTACTTTTTAATCAATCAAGTCATCACGTAGTTCATAAAATATCAGAAGATTTGTAAAAGCGTTCATCAAAATGTCCCAAACGCCAAGGTGACACTTTCAAAATTGCTTGTTTCGTCTGACCAACAGTCCAGAACCGCAATGTAATTTACAACGATATGAAAAGCAGCAAATCAGCACAGCTGGAGCTTGTTATAAATAAATAAATAAATGATTGCAATGTGTCAATTAATGTCAACTAATCGACGAAGAATCAACTAATCAGCGCTAAAACAAATGGAAGGTTTTTTCAATAAAGCTAAAGGCTAAGCGGCTAACTGCGCTAGCAAGAAACTGAAGCTACTGTATATTCAACCATATTTTTGCCTATTTTGGTAAGAAATCCAAGTATTTCAAACACACGGGGCATACACACGAACAGAAGTGAAGTGGATAATGTTAAGAGTGGTTTGAGGACAGTTAAAGTGTTTTCACAGAAATCACAGTTCAAATCCAAGCTGACTACAGCTGCTGTTCCCTGCGAAGGAGCAAGACGCAAACTCTTCAGAGACGCCGTTCAAGCCCACGGAGGTGAAGCGTTTGATACTAAAGATGTACTACAGTTCTATAGGTGGTGTTCACTTAAAACTATAACACAAATACCCGATCGCAGGGCTTTGACTGTGAGTTTAAGGGCAGCTGATGATGATCGTATACGTCACCATAAATCCAGCAACGTATATACATAGATAAACGCAGAGCAGTCAGAAAGTTGGTTTCAGGATTTAACATTTGGCCATTTCTGATAAGGAGAATGTCCACGTGGGACATTCTCAAAATTAAACACTGACATGCTTGTTTCACCCTGAACAAACATAGCTGGTAGTGTGCCGTTTGGGGCTTTTCCCTCAAAGTCTTCTGGGTAAAACTGCAAGTGGTCTGAAGTAATAGACATGGACAGCTCTCCTGGACACTCTCCCCTTTCTTTTGCCAGCTGAGCCTCAGTGTACCTGACAGCTTCTTGATCCCGGTTCAGCCATTGAAAGGGAAAGAAAAAGAGCTTGGCTGGAAAACGGGTTTGGAGCAGCTGAAGGACGGGCGGGGAGGGGGCCAACTCGCCCGCAGTCAGTGCCCGGTAATTGGACAAGGTAAACACTGGCATGATGAGCTATCATTGAAGGAATGGGAGAGGAAAAGGAGCACACGAGGCCATGGGAGAAAACCAAGGAGGCAGCTGAACTGCCCAGGTGTTTGGGCAATTAGTCTTTTCTTTGTTTTTGCCCATTTCCAGAGCGGTGCCCCTGCTACCGTTTTATCTGTGCGTACCTGTGAAGTCGTCCAAGCTCGGCAGAGGCGAGCCGTTTCCTTGGTGGGACGAGGCAGAGCTGTGGAGATGCTGCCTCGCCAGGCAATCGCTCAAAATGTCCGATTCCAGCATCGCGTGCACCTGAACCTGTCAAACACACAAAATACACATGTTCGCATAGATAGGTCAGGCACAGTGTGGTACATCTGGTATCATTTTTCATGTTGGTGAGCATGTGCGGTTGCCTGCCTGCATGTAGGGATGAGAGTAATCACGTTAAAGCTGCAGCTTAGTTGTCTTCCAATTGTGTTCTGCTGTTGGGCAATGCAACTCCCGTGGAGCTCGACTTCTGAAAGGATTCACTTCTCTTTTGATTACACACAGTAGATCAATTGAAAACACAGTGACGTTTCTGCAGGCAGTTTTCTACTGTTCATTTTTCAAATAAATGATGCTTGAACCAGATGCCCGTTTCTTGTTTCATCTTGTGATCCAGCTTCCCGAGGTACAAAATCCAGCAATCCTGTTAGGCAATCCTATTCCAAAATGTCCTAACAAAGTTAAGGCCGAGGCAATTTACTCTGTTATCCGGCGCTAACAGAGCGTCCCCGAGGACTTTCCAAAACAATGTATCGACAGCTCCGGGACTCGGAGGAAGCTCGCGAAGGACACCCAGCAACCACAAAAGAGGCGTGAATAATCAGAGAAAAATGTTGTCCCAAGCCAGTAATTATGAAGACGCAAAACTTCAATAGCTGCGACACATCAGCTCGAAGAAATGTATAACTTGTAAGGAGTTTATGAAGTGCATGTTTAATATTTCCAAGTCCTGTTTAGCCCCACAGGGTTTGCTGCAGCGCAGGGCGTGTTAGCCATGTCACAACTTACAAGCACACGTGGTTCTGTTTAAACCAAACAAGGCATGGGAATACACACAAAGCCCCAGTGTCACTCACGGTCCACGGAAAACAAACAGGGCCCAGATAACACTGAACAATAGGCTCCCTATTCTGACTTCCAGGGAGTGTGTGTAATACTTTGTCTTGTTGTATTTCATCCTACTGAATCATAAACATGCTTACTCTCTGCTCCTCCTCCTCCTCCTGCTCCATCTCTTTCTCTCAGAAACAAGCGTCTTCTTGCAGAGACAAACCCTTTTCTGTTGAAGAGGTTCTTTGAAAGGCAAGAACCATTTCACTCTGTCCTTATCATTAACCTTTGTGAGGGGGAACTGACCTCTAAACTGTCTTAATTTGCATATATGCTTGTTGCTTGTATGCTGACTACTATAATTAAGAGGCAGTATCGGGATCTCTGGCCTGTTTCATTTGAAATACTCCCAGAAAATACTGTGTGTTCGTGAAGAAAGTCTGGCAAACTTCATCTGTGATATCTAATACATTTCTGCCCTTCCAGCTCTAATTAGCTATTAAGTCTGAGCGTCATTTTTTCTCACTGTCTGTGCTGTGATCCTCACATTTGTTAAATTGTCCTAATTTCCACCATGCACAACTCTCACAGTGTATCTGTCAGTAGGTAACGTTGCTAAACCTAAAACATCAGAGTTTGGGAACTTGACACTAAAGTCAACAATTAATTTTATGCCCTTTTATTTAAATATCTTTTTTTAAATCAAGTTTTATGTTGAATGTTATTCGTGTCATGGCAGGAAGGCTTCTGAAACAGTAACTGCACCATCCTAAAACTGCACTGAAACCAACATTAGTGAACATCAGATCTCGAACTTATGAAAAATGAAACTTTACAGAGTTCTTTCTGCAGCTGAGGTCCAGGGGTTTAAAACGGTGACCATGTAATCACAACGCCCCTGGTTCAAATCCAGCTGTGCAACTTTGTGTTATGACGCTCTCCACTGTCCCGAATCCAATATAAGCTTAAAAAAATGTAATAGATTTAAAAGAAACAGAAAATAGCTTGTATAAACCCCCTTATTTGTTATTTATAGCCACTTCTTCTAAACCCAGCTACTACTTTCTGCTGTTCCACCACCTCTAATATAAAATTATCTAGCTTTAGAGACACGGGAGATGTTTGTTTCTAATGCTGCTCTCAGCTAAATGTGCAACATGGAAAATCACAATTTGCTGCCGTTACCTTGACCTCCCTCTCCTGAAGGCCTTTGGCTGAGTGAGCTTTGACGTGCTTTCGCAGCGAGCTGGGATCGGTGTAGCGCTTGGTGCATCCTGGGATCTGACAGGCGTACGGCTTCTGTGAATGAACCACGACAGGAAGAGGTGAGAGAAGTGAGAAAGGAGAGAAGGCTGTGAGGGACCTACTGTAGCGTACTCCGAAGTGTGCGAGACATCAGACATATAACATGTCCAAAACATGACACTTTCTCTTTGTATCCATCCATGGATACTTGCACTAACACTGGTTATACTGTATATACACCGATCAGCCATAACAGGGCGACTCCTTTCTATCAGAACCAGCATCAACTGTTTCAGCAGTTTGAGCTACAGAAGCTCTTCTGTTGGATCGGACCACACGGTCCAGCCTTCTCTCCCCACGACCATCAATGACCTCGGCCGTCCATGACCCTGTCTCCGGTTCAGCGGTTCTCCTTCCTTGGACCACTTCTGGTAGGTGCTGCCCCCTGCAGACCAGGAACAGCCCACAAGAGCTGCAGTGTTGGAGCTGCTCTGATCCAGTCGTCCAGCCATCACAGTTTGGTTCCTTGTCACATCCTTCCTCTTGTTTTCCTGCTTCATAACTTCAACTTCAAGGACAAAATGTTCACTTGGTGCCCAATATATCCCCCCCGCTGACAGGTGAAGTGAAGAACACTGATTATCTCGTTACCATGGCACCTGTCAGTGCTCATAAAGTTATGGCTGATCGGTGTATGTATATGACCCACAGACTGGACATTTACGGTTACATTTTATGTTATAGCTGCTTTTAAAGATTGACAAGAACAAAAACATGCCACCAAACGACAAACTAGACCCTGAAATACACAACACACACACATACATCCATAGTGTTTATTCAGCTTTAGGTTCATGGTTATCAAAATGGTTCAGACTACACCATCTATTATATACGCTATACTAAGACTCACTCAATTTTAGGACTTGTGCCACTTTCACCACATAATACGGCTGATACATTCACACTGGATATGATGTCAAACACAAAATATGTGTTTACAAATGATAGTTTAGTTGAGTCACGTCCAGATGGTTTACAGGCGTGACACCGTGTACAGTAGTCCTGAGTATTATACGCACAAACACTTAGGATAAATGCTGCAAATGTGTTTACTCAGCGTGACAACTGCACTAACAGAAAAAGGAAGGACGTGTAGATTATGTCAACATTTTACGCAATGTTCTCTAACTGAAAATGAAGGATATTTACCTTTCGTCTGCAGGCATAAGGAGAGGAAGAGGGAGAGAAGAGTTAAGAGGAACAGATGTACTTCCTCCTGTTCAGCCATAAATCAATTTATACATAAGGTAAACTTTAGATCATCGGCTACCTGCCGTCAGTTCATAAATGAAAGATTTATTTATTTCAGCAGGTGATTTCAAAGTGGAGTAATCCTTTTATAGCAGACTCAAAGACACGTTGACATTTATGCATCTATTAAAGCAAGTGACAGGAAAACTATCTGCTGCTTCAGAGTTAAAATAAGGCTGCAGTCAATCAAGTCATTTCAAAATAAATGACATTATAATAAACATCAGAGAACATGCTTGGAGATGTGGCGATACTGTGAACAGAACTATTCCTGGGGGAAAACATTAACTTCTTACATATAGACATTGTTCCACCATTAAAAGCGGTTCGTTTCTGCTCTTGACTTTCTGAGGGGGTGTCGCCTGTGTTTCACAATTTAATCAAAGCTTAGATGACTAAATGAGCCCATTTCCATGAACCTAATTCCTTACAGGATCCCCCCCCCCACCCTTTTTTTTTCATTGCCGAGTGTTTAAGCAGGTGGAGTGAATTAAATTCTCATGAAAACACATGTACACTGTTTAGTTGAATCTTGTAAGTTTATGCACCAGAATCTGAGCATGACGAGTAAAACATCATGACGTGCGCAGTGCTAACAACACAGAAGAGTTCAGCGGATTAGAGCACAAATCATGCATACGGTCAAAAAGGAATAACTACCAAAGTTGTTTAAAATCAGAGACGGTGGGTATGATTTGTGAGGAATATGCATGTTCAAGAAAGAAAGAGTCAGGAAGCATTAATTTAGGAGCATCTGAGAATGCACAGCAGACTTAGTAAGTTTAAACATTTGTTAACAGTAATTGAAAGTACAAATGTATGATCAGAATGACATTTTGGCTTTAGTATAGTAGTGAGTGTACATTTTTTATTTGGCTGTGTTGTGTTACTTTCGACTGTTCTGTTTAGTTGGCAGTGATTTATGTTTTCTTTATTGTCTGCTTGTTTATTTATTTTCAAATCCCAAATTGTTGGTGTAATTATCTAAAGACAGAAATAAATTCAATTCAATTCAATTTTACACTTTAAAAATTTTTAAATTTAAACTTTAAAATTTTCAAATGTGGAATTACTCAAACAAAGGTCTGGCGTCAGAGTGAGTGCTCCTCTGCGGTGCCCGGCGTTACATGCTACCAAACAATTGGGCAATAACTTCCCCTTATGAAACCGTTGCTGACCAATATTCCCTGAGAGGCGAGCTGGGAGCCTCCTGAGCCTAAAAGTGAAATGATTGCATGTCAGCTGCTAACGTTAGGCCATAAATGAATGAATATACATGTCGGTGTGCAATTATGTGTCGAGATGAAACAAATATTGAAATACATCCATCGACAGGGCTTAAACAAAGCGTTCCTGTCCGACTGAAGTGCATTAACTTACCAACGTGACAAAGAGGTCGAAGCTAACAGAAAACAACCAAATCCAGCGTCTCGTTTGCTGTTTTATTGGTCACTTGTCGCTCCACCATTGGTCGGTCTAATTGCTAACTTATCTTTATCTAGATAAATGCACACTAGCTAACAAACCATGCGTGAAACCGGTGTGAGGTGGCAGCTAATAGTGATTTTTTTAAAAACACCCAAAACAAGTAAAGGTTTCCGATTATGTGAGCTACAAATTTCAGTTGAGACACGTCTGTATGAGACTCATTTTGGAAACAAATCTTCCATAACGCACTTGTCATTTGTAACATTAGTAACACAATACAAGGTATTTAGTGAAACCTAAATAACTTGTATTGACACGAGTCTTTTTTTGGCCGCTTGTTATATTATATTATATTCAGCAATTATTTACATTCAGTTCTCCGCTGGGCCTCCGTGATGGCGCCAGATGTGTCTGATTCTTGATTTGTGACGCAACTGCTATGCCGCAATTAGCCAGCGTGGAAACCTCAAAAAGGAGAAAATAACTTTCTCCTCTTGGGTTGCAACGTGCAGCTCCATCTCACCCGTGTAATAGGAGATCTGATTTGCAGGATTACTGCTAAGACCCCATCGCTTGTCAGCAGGAGTAAAAATAACTGTGGTCTGTAGAATAAATCCACAGCAGGTATGTAGTTTCACAATCCCGAAGAATGTTCAAACTGTGTGTCAGGCAACAGCACAGAAAGAGGAGGAAAGACTGGAGGCGTTATGAACTGAAGTGGTTTTATGTGTCTGCACGACACATACCCCATATTACCAAGGAAACATCATAAAGGAATCTGTGCATTTAAAGCCCGCAGGAGGGTGAGGTTTCATACGCTACAGCTCATTTCAGACGTGGAAAGTGTAACATTGCAGGCTACATCTCTTTGTTAAAGTGATGGCTTTTTGTTGTTCGTACATACATGACCTGTAAATGTTCCTAGTAGCTTTATGCAGATACGTACAGGAATGGGAAAAGTATTCAAATCCTTTAGCCCTGAACTCCTACACCACTGTCAGACTCACAATGGACAGTTTAAAAAAAAAAAGGATCAAAATTGATGCAACAGGACCAGAGATATCATCTTCCCATCGTTCTTCCTTGTCAAAACCTGGCGCATACATTACCCACAATGCAACTCAACTACTAACAGATCAGATGGAGATTTGGAGTGTGTTATGCTAATGTAGCCTGGAGCCGCTAGCTTCAAGCAGAGATGAGGAGCGGGCTACAGAGGTCTGGTGAACTCACTTCTTTCTAACTCCTCACCCCCAAATGTATTTTCATTTTCAAACTTGTAGTCTTTAGCTCCAACCGATGCCGCCTCATCGGATTATAAGTACATTAACACGTTAGAATCATTTCAATGTTGCAGTAGGTTCAGGTGGACCTCATGTTAACTACTTTATATGATGGTGGTGGGTTTATAATAGTTTTATAAGCTGATCACATGTTTCGTATGTAAAATCTAGATCTTCAAAGTAACTAATCACTACAGCTGTAAATGAAATGTAGTTTTAAAGCAGCGCAAAAATGGAAATACTCAAATACAAGTACTTGAGCACAGTACTACTTTCCACCGCTGGACATGAAGGGACCTCCTTGGACAGAGACACAATACCGGCGCGATGTTTGGCACCTGGTGCTCAACAGGGAGCAAAGGCAAGTTTAAAAGTTTGGATTTCAAGGAAGAACGGTTGTGTTTCTGTTTTCTCTCAGGCTGCATCAGTGGTGGATTTCATAACTTCCTTTGCCGCTGAAGCCTTGATTTATGGCCGTCGCCCCCGCATCTCTGAATCCCCCGATACAATTTCAGTTTCATCATTTAAGGTTATTAGATGGTGAATTCTGCTGCCTGTTTTATAAGGTTTGACAGTGCAAAAGCAGAAATTGACACGGTGCTGAGACACTCAATTTAATTCCTTTTTGCTCACATACTGTATGGAAAGCTCTTTTCTTTTCTTGACATTCACACATCCATGCAGTTGGCAGGAATCACAGCTGCAAACTTGTGACCCACTTTGCATGAAAATAATGGCACCCTCGTGATCCGAAGAGCTTTTTATTTGGGTGAGGGGGGGTGATTGAAAATACGAGAATAGGAAAATACAGGGAGAATCTCAGTGTTTCGTGGTTTATTAAAATGATTTTCTTTTCTTTGTGCATTAAATATGCCAATTAAGTGATTCACTTATTACAGTGGTCTTAACCAGGCAAACAACGAGTGCAGGTCATCGCTCTGCATGTTTGACTGTGTCCTACTGCAGCCATATTTGCCATCAACTCGGAGTGTTTACGAAAATGTTGTTTGCAGTTGTTTGATTGGATTTGACTTTTAAGTAAAAGTGACTCGGTCGGCTTATTCAGACACGAGACGCGCGTTTCTGAAAGGTAGCTTGTTTTCAGGGTCAGTTTGACTAAGGATGGCGGGTGCAATAAAACAACAAATTGACCATTAATAATATCACTGGTTTCACACTATACATAAACGTGTGCTACAATAAGGTGCTCACAGACCGGTGTAGTGTGGATGGCTGTGTGTTTCTGTGCTCTGACCGTGTCCAGATGTGTGCGCTGGTGTTTGGCCCGGTCGCTGGAGTTGCTGAAGGCCTTGAGGCAGCCGGGATGCTGGCAGATGTACGGTTTCTCTCCCGTGTGGCTCCTCAGGTGGATCTTCAGGTTCTCCAGACGTGAGAAGGCCTTGGAGCAGCCCTCAAACTAGGAAACAAGGAAAGCATAAAGAGTCTCACTACAACACGACACATCCACCATTTGAAGCAAGTGGGTCACTCGCAGTGATAAACCCACTTGTCTCTGCAGTTCCCCGCAGCTCTGCGAAGAGCTTTAATGTCTTAAACTCACTCTCGCCGCTAGTTTCCTGCCAGAGCAAACAAAGTTAGCGACTAGCTGGTGAACATAGCGCAGCATTTAGCAGCCAGATATTTCCCTCTGGAGTTGGGAGAGACCGAAACAGAGCTAAAAAGAGAGTGAATATTGGTGAGTCTAGTAGTACCAGTTACACAGCCGCTGTAGTTTGACCTGAGCGGACACAATAACGCTCTCTGCTTCGGTGGGAGAGTAGAAGTAGGAGTCAGTGCTAGAGAACGAACGGCGTCACCGTTCAGACGGCCCAAGAATTTTACGATGGCCTGATACCCACAGCGAGGATAGATCAAAACTCAACATTCCATTAGCATGAATACTGGGCTTCCACCCATACAATTTTATTTTGTCTTTAATGATAGACCAGGCACAAAATGTAACAATGCAAAATGCAACCATTTCAGTTGAGTCATTACTAAAAGATATTCTCTAGTTTTCTCACTTCTGGTAACCAAGACGAAAAACAAACCTCAGAACTTTTATCTTCTAATACAAATCATATTTAAACCCCTTCTGTACCTTTAATAAAAGTACTAACACATAATAAAATCACATTTTCACACGACAGATGAGCGATGTGGAAGTCAGATCCAACAGAAATAAGTATTAAGGAGGTAGTATATCACAAATTCATACAGTTTAGGTTATTGAATCATAAACATCAGGTAACAGCCTTTTGCCAAATAGCACATTGGAACAAAGCGGATGAAGGTTTCTGTTGAACTCGAGCCAGACAAGAAACAAACAGCAGGCAACACACTGCAGGCCGTAAACCAAAAACTTTAGAACTTCACAGAAACGGTCTCAAATCTCACAGAATTAAAATGCGAGTCAAAGTTTAAATGGAAATATTTCTCAAGGTTTGATTGAAACCTGCTGGAGACATTTGGACGATCACAGGAGAGGAACCTTCTGAATTCACCTCATGTGGTAAATCCAAAACGTTTTGAATGAAAATAATCCAATTTATCCATCAATCATTTAGGTGGAAACAAGTGTCATCTACTAACAAAGAGAATGATAAAGACAGAAAATGAAGGCAGGTCATTGTGTTTGTTGAAGGATAGCATGACATGTAGATGAGATGAATACCCCAATTATTTCAGAGATATTAAAATATTTCATTCAGGCTCAGATTTGTTTCTGGAAAGGATATTTTGCAAATCTTCAAATGAGCTCCCGGTCTGATTCTTATACTACAAAAGAAGAATAAAGTGTTTCGACCTTTTTAAACGAATCCAGAGGGAAATATGGAAGCAGTTCTTCTACCTAAAATGAATTCCAGGGTTTTACTACGTCTCAGTAATGAGTCTGTAAATGTCAGTCACCTCGTATAGTTTAATAAGTCTGTACATAAAAATAAACACTACATCATGGACATTAATTAATCCAAGGCTTGAAATCGCCTTGACAAAAGACAAAAGACAAAAACACAGAACTTAAAAGCAACACATTGAAAAATACAGACCAGCGGCTGAAATATTCGCTCAAAGAATACGCATGCACTGGTATCAGAGCACATAGATTATTGAATAGAACTCTTCATGTCTTGGGAAACCGACGACGTAACGTGTTGCACATCAGATTCATCTTTACACATTTTGCAGCTTCATGTGAACCGACCACTTAAACACAAATCAGCCGGAGATGTTTGAAAGGAAGAAAGCGTTGCTGCTCCTTCGGTCTTCCTTGTCAGTTTATCCCACAGCTACTGTAGTTAAAACATTATGAACGATATATGGGCAGATTAATAAACTAAAACAGCTGGGCACTGTCGTTTATAGCAAACACAACTCAAACAGGAGTAGATTGTGAATTTTTTGGGGCCTATTTTCAGCCGCGGACTGATACACCTTTGGTGCTGTAGTGAGCATTTTCACTTGGTTAAGGTTAGGGGACGATGGTGGTCGTGCTTTAAAGACACTCTATGTGGACTACGTGGAAATGAAGTCCGACACTTTCCTGACCTCTTTGACAACATCACCTGACTCCCCCCATTATAATAAGGAGGACTAGAGGACTTTGTCACTTCAACATAAACATATGATGACTGATGTTGTTGCCGAGTTTCAACAATATATGTAGGATCGAGTGAAAATAAACTACAGTGCCCATGTTTATTGTAATGACCAACATGTCAGCCAGTGCAACGGTGTAGCGCTCTAGAGAAATAATATATATACATATATCAGATTTGGCAACACAGACTAGCAGGACTCGGATAATTGCTGGCTCTGGTCTTTTCGTGGGGTTTGTTGACAGCAAGGAAAACATAGAATAACACCAGACGTATGCTTTAAATGTATTTGCTGTACATATTAATGTCATTTCAACACCATAAATTATGAATGATGACTCTCCCTCGGTGGATATAAACACGCTTTGGGAAATCTGTTTAGACAGCCTGAACAACACCTGTCTAATCTGGGACTTGACATTACGAGCTGGTAAATACGGCTGAATTCATTAACAAACACTGACTACATTCATGTGAGATATTAATTTTCCATTGCTGCACTAGGAATGACTTACATGTTTTGGCCTGAGCGCTTTATGAAAATGAAATTACGTTATTCACGTAGTTCAAGTGTGACTAATGACACATTTTTTGTGTTGATGTTGATTTAATTTTATTAATCTGTTTGCAGGCAACTCTCCGCAGAAATGTACTTACAAGCCGGCAGCAGATTAGGTCACTTTAATGAACTAATTCACTTAAAGAGCGAGTCCCTGAGTGCAAATATCTGAAAGAATTATTAATCTGAGGCCCAGCGTTGGTGACGGCGGCGGAGTCCGTCCCTCTCAGGGACGGGGATCTGGCACCGAACTCAAGGTCACCGCTGGACAGACGTGTTCAAGTTGCGCTTCAGAAAATGACTCAAGAGAGAAGTGAAGCAGGGCGCCGCTGTGCTGCGATGGAAACCTCACAGTCTCTGTTCGGACCTGACGTGGTCTGGTTCTGTTGTTATCTTGGACGTGCATCTTTTGTTGGATTCTGCCGTTTTTAGCTTCGTAGACCATCATCCTTATAAACAGCCTGCACTTTCCAAAAGACGAGACACATGAAAAGGCAGAGGAGGCTTCCTCTGTGCGAACACAAGGTTCTGCAGCAGTGAATGTTTTTACCTTCCAAAATAAAATATGTAAATATCTCTTTACAGTTATAACCCTTAAGATTTTTATGAAATCAAACCCCATTTTTGATATTTATGGTCAGCATAGCATTTATATTCAGTAATCACTGTATACACTCAGGGGCCACTTTATTAGGTACGCCTGTATGGTCCAATGCAATCCAATACAACGGTCTTATATATATAAATTATAAGTTTTAGCATTGAGGTCATAGTTATTGATGGCGTTATACTGGACTGCATTATATTCAGAGGTGTTTCTAATATTCTGCCCCCCTCATGTACATTAATCTCTCAGTATAATGTAGTACATGTAATGTACAACGCCGCCTTTACCCACGACCTCTGTAATATACAATATATATACAATCTGAATTTACACGTTCAAAAAAATGTCAACAAACGCTGAACGTTATAAACGTCCTAAAGGTAGGTTTCATGGCATTCACAATTTCTGAGAGACCACAGCGATGTCTTTTATTTGCTTGTTTTAACAGCTGGCCTGTTAATTTACTGTCACACGTGACAAAGAAAAGCACTAAATCCTCACATTTAAGAAGCAGAAACGAGAGAATATTTGGCATTTTTCCATTAAAAATGTTTTCTGTCATTCAACTACTACTACTTGTAATTTACTACTCACAACCACGGCGTGATCAGCAGGTATGTGAGTGCTCAGTGCTACAGACACATCCTCCATTCATTCAGCACCGCCACGTTTCTCCCTCTGGATGGATGAGTGAGGGAAACCTTTCGGGAGGAAAGGAAACCGTTTGATCGTCTCGCTGTCTAACAGACTCTTGATCAGTCAGAGAGGTCGAGACAGACCGTAAGCAGGTTAATGCCTTTCAAACCCAGTTAAACCTCTAAATGGCCCATTTGAAGAGTTGTTTTAACTCACTGAAAATCTCTGCAGCAGTGGCGCCGAGGTTGCCGGTTTGATTCCTGCATGCTTTGAATAAATCATAAGCAAAGTCACTGAAGAGCAAAAAAAAAAGCCAATCTTACTTTGTTTGATCACATCTGTGGACAACCTTGAGAGCTTCCAGCATATTTAACTGGACAATGACAGGAGAAATGTACAAAATACATCAGACATGAATAAATTAACCCATCCATGAATAGATAAAAAAAAAAGAATAAAATAATTTATAGATTACTTGGTAGCCAATGAACAGGTGAATTGAAAATGTGTCATGGACAACCCAAAATAAAATTGTAAATTGATTTTACAACACAGTTTTAAAAAGATAAAACAAACAAATAGTTATCACCTTGGTTGGCAGTTTGAACCCAACTGGGTAATTGCTTCATTCCCACTTGCTCTCAGTTTACAATTTACGAACTTGCTGCTCCTGGATTTCGCTGGATGCCTTAAGTTAAAGGTTCCCTGTCCAGTTTTCATTCTATATAAAGACATTAAATGTATGTTAACAAAAAGTCTTTGTCCTTGAGGGTTAACCAGCGTTGGCTTTATTTTTAATGCTTTGAAATCTGCATTTATAACACAATAATCCTTTCTTTGTTCTTGTGGATTGTGGGCTCTTGCAGCTCAGTTCCGCCAATTTCAGAACTGTGTATCATGCCACTGTGTTTGTGCTGGTGGAGCATCTCATATGCCTACAAACATTGCTCTACAGCACCTCTAGTGGTCAGGTAACGCCACAGGGTAGCTTTATGGGCCTGACATTGTTGGACTCGTCTTTCAGTTTTACGTGTGGAGGTGAGACCATGAGTGATTCTGCAAAGAAAAATAAGTTGCACCTGAAATTTAATAGGTATTACAACCGTGTTGAATTAAGAAATAAAGAAAATAACACAACAGAGCAAAACATGAAATAATGACAGCTCTGGAAAGAAACCACTGGTTTACCTCTTTTCTCTGACACCCAACTATGACATCAAGTGACCTCTGATGTTTAAGGTAGTAGTAGTGTCTATTGAACCTCCTCTGGTCAGCAGCAGAAAGCTGTCCTTGTACCGAGCAGCTCCCAAATATGACTTTACAAACGGACTCACCATGCATTTATTGGGTTTTTCTCCAGAATGGACCCTCATGTGGATGAGCAGCTTGTAGCGAGCGTTGAAGGGTTTGTGGCGTCGCACGCAGCCAGCCCAGAAACAGGAAAACTCTTCCCCTTTGCGCTGGTCGATGTGCACCTTCTCGATGTGCCTCACCAGCTCCTCCTGACTGCTGTAAGTGGAACTACAGTCGATCCAATGACACGGCTGGTCCTGTTGGTCCACTGTGGGGTCCTGTCCTACGGGCCCATTAAGCCTCGGGAAATGAAGTGGGGTTCTGTCCTGACCATCGTGGCCTTGGAGGGGCTGGCCCACATGGAACAGCTCCCCCTGCTGGTTGTTAATTTGAAACGGTTCCCTCTTACATGGTGAGAAATCATCCGCAGGCTCTTGTTTGATTGAGTGATAGTCCTCCTGTATCTTTCGTTGTTGATGAGAGGTCTTGTTGCCACCAGGTGCATCAGAGAGAGGCAGGGAAGAGGCAAAAAATAAAGATGAGGAGGAAGAGGAAAGAGAGGACGGTGGAGAGCTGAAAGGGGGAGATGTGGCACAACTGGTTAGCATGTATGATAAAGGCAGGGAGGGCTGAGGGTAACTACTGAACCTCTGGGTGTTTTTAGGATCTGTGTGTGCTGTGGTGGCAAAGTCCTCCATAGTCTTTTCTATGTGGGACCCAGCGGTCTTACAGCTGAGCAGGGAGCTGAGGTCATGGCCCAGCGAGGACAGGGAAAGGGAAGCCCGTGGAAGACAGCACACGCCCAGACCACCTGAATGCATTGATGACTGACGGAAGCCACCAGAAGACAGCGGCGCCTGTTGGTCCCCCGCATCCTCAAACACACTCCCAAAACCAGGAAGAGTCAGCTGGACGTCTGGAGGCCCAAGGTCAGGGGGCCACATCCTGGCCCCCGGTCGCCGACCTCCACCAAGAGATGCCTTCAGCACAATGCGATTCCCTCGGAGCAGCTTTAGCAATCCATTGGAGGTAAAACCATCCACAACATCTTTCAGTGCTCAAATGCAATCACACTAGGATGACTTTCAGCCGCTGGCATCTTCTCATTTCGACCCATGCGTGTGTAGTCTTCTGACGTTTGTTCCAAACTGCTGCTCGGTCACTCATCTCTTATGCACTGTGGGAGACAGAAACCAAACCCAAATGAGTCATCTTGAAAGGCAAAAAGTATCAACACAAAACACTTTCTGAAACACATCACGTAACAGCTTTGTGAACAATGGGATGGAAGAAGTACGCGGATCCTTTACTTGAGTACATGTACCAATACAAAAATGTAAAAGTACTCTATTCAAAAGAAGTATGAAAATGTACTTAGAGTATGAAAAGTAAAAGCACCTGTTCGGCGCCTAAGATGAACCCGAGGGGTCTTGAGATGATGATAAATGAGAGAGGAAAGAAGAAAAACCTACGTTCTGCTGCAAATCTGTTTTCAGTTTGTAGACTTTTCTCTTTTCTTTGCTCTTTTTCTGTCAAACATTTGAGAGCCTTGAACGGTTGTTTACCACCTAAGAAGTTCTCTTTGGTGAAACTGCAACAACAGCAAGTGACAGACGTCCAACACGAGACAACTAGACACGGCTTTATTTTGTAAGACGTCAAAAAGCCAAAAAAATTAAAAATGTTTTGTATTTTATAAGATTGGCATAAGCTTTTCCATGTAAAATCTGAAAAGTAACAACAGCTGTCAGAACAATGTAGGGATGTAAAGTAGTGTAAAATTTGTCAAAGCCTGGTGCCTACATTACCCATAATGCCACACGACCGCCAACAGTTCAGTCACAGATTCTGTGTTATGCTGGTAGCGGCTGATGTAGCCTGGAGCTGCAGCAGGGATGAGGAGCTCACTCCTTCTAACTCCACATGCCCAGATTATTTCCATCTTCAAACTCGTTGTCTTCAGACCCAACTGGCTCTGACTCAACGGACATCACTTTTTTCACATACTCAGTAGCCTGTAGACAGACGTGCAAAAGTGGTGGTGTTCCCCTTTAAGACCAGTATTTGAGTAAATGCACTTAGTACATCCCAAGTAAACTCGTGCAGGATGTATTTATTGTGATGTTGCAAAGCTATGACTCATAGCTGGTGTGACAACTTGCCATGCCATGTCGAAGGGATGAAACATAAAAAGCCAAAAATGTGTCACACGCACTTATTTCCAGCAAATCGGCAACTCTGTGTTCAATCATTAACAGCGAATGGACCCTGGTGACCAGCAGAGGAGGGTCCCAGATGAAGTAAAAACCTAAACAAACAGCACGTACGACCCCCCCCCCCCCGTCAGCTGGCTTCCATCAAACGGTGCTGTGTGCGACGCTGCAGCCAGTGTAAATTTGGTTTCCTTAGAGCTGCTTTAACAGTCGGGGCATTAAGGCCACCCTTGCAGCAAACAGCCAGGCGTTGTGTGGCAGCCGATTGCCTGGAACCTGGTCCAGATGCTTGTTAACAGAGGAAGAGTAATGGACCACATCTCTGCACCGGCTAGTGATGCAGGACAGGGTGGCTGGAAAATGACAGGTCAAGCAGACGTTCGCCCACCCCTGTCACATATACAGTAGCTCTACTGTGCAATAGTCCTTGAGATATTTATTGGAGCAGACTTGATTTCCAACCACCTTCTCTGCCATCTGCCAGATACTGATGATCTAATTTACACCAGGTGTAATTAGTCATCGGAAAGATGGGATTTCATGCTTGTTTTTTACGAGCCAGAAACCGACACAGCTAAGATGATGAGTAAGTTCGCTTCTGTAGTTATATTAGCTGACGAAGGAGTCACTAAGTGTAGGTTCATGCCCATAGTTTCCTGGTATAGTCTGGTTTACAGTTTTATGATTCTTCCCGTAAATCGCTGGAGTTCCCCCTACCAGAGTCATGTAGCAGACCAGTCATGGGAACTGTGGTTGGATCTTAATTAGAGAGGTCGTGATGCGTCTGTGTGTCAACAAGTTGAACAGGATTAATGACACTTGTGTAGCAGAAGTGGATTTGAGAGTTATATATTATTATATTAATATTATATAATATTGGAGTTTTGAGGGCAAACTGGGGATCTCGGATGCAAAGCAAAGCATCAGAGTCACAACAATCCGAGAATACATCTGATCAACAATCTTATATCTTTCCTATCTCTTTTCAGCATTAACCCAGGACTCATGCAAACATCCACTCTGCCATGAATCCAGCAGCAAATATAGCAAAAAGGGGATTTTTCTTAGCAGTTTCTGTTCACAAACCACTTTGGTCCTGATCCAGAAAGAAGAGTCAGACAGTAAAACTAAGAAAAGTGTCCCACAAAGCCTCAACTGAGCATGCAAACTTTATAAAATAGCAGGCGCATCTCATGTGGTGTCTTTGAAAGACTCACTTGCTGAGGTTAGCTAAACACAGCTGTGGCATTTCAGGACAAGCAAATGTGTACTTGTCTCAACAATAAGCACTTTGGTTCTTGAATTGAAAACTTTTCTTTGTGCTTTTTGGTTCAACTGAAACATGGGGGGGAAAGGATCCTTACAGTAATGATGAGATGTGAATACACAAACAAAACTCAGTTTCCTTATCCTGTCCTTCCTAAATACAGACTCAAGCGTTGACACTGAATCCTGCAGCTGAATACGGACACATGCAGATGTTAGAGTCTGTCAATATGTATCTAAATTTTATTTATACCGAGGAATGTGACGCTCGCTTTATGCACATATACAGTATCTCATTGTTTGTGCAAAGCGGAGAATTACAGTTATCAGTCTCCGCTTGTCTGGGAAAATCTGCATTTTCACTTATTTATTTTTTGACTTCTTATAACTAAGGCCAAATGTTTACAAGTCTGAGCACGTTTCATGGATACAACAGTGGAAAATTATTGTCGCTCTGACCACTGAACAGCCGCTAACTCCTGCTACCCCCGATTTTAAAGCTGCACTAATACATTTTTTATAATAACAATGGATAAAATGACTATGTATAATTTGAAAGGTCTATTATTGTAGTGACAAACGATAATACGTGATTATACATCAGTGTTGCGTTTACAGCTTGTTCTGCTGCCCCCATGTGACCAAAAACAACAACAACAACAATAAAATAATTCAGCTTTAATACTGGGTACCTTTGAATTGGCACCTGAACTAATTGTATTCATTAAATTGTCACGTAAAAGTAAAAGCTCCGTTACAAATGTTTTAATGGAGAATTTTAAAGGTGGTTACGCAACATTTAACATTCAAAAGAGTTGAGTTTGTTGTATTTTGTATTTTAATCCTAGGGAAAGGTATTGCAAATTAGCTTTAAATACTGTGGTATGTTGTATTGGTCCATGCTATATGCTTGTCCCTATACAAATTAAGTAAATCAAACTTAAAGATTTGATGATCTATTATGCCGGGTAGATGGTGGAATACACTCAGTCTTTACTGTATGTACAGTGTTATTACATACAGTTTGTCCCTGTATGCATGTACAGCTTGTTTGGTCATTTCTTTTCAGCAGGAAGTTACTATCATGTCACCACCAATATTGGATTCAGTGAGCCATGTGGAATTAGCATCATGTGTTTCCAGGTACGTCTGAGAACTGATCTGCAATCCTGACATTGCCTTTTATTGCATTTTTATATAAATCATATGCGATTTTACGAGTTTGAGAAGGAAAATAAGTGTTGTAAATCTTAGTTCCTGGATTGAAAGAAATACACGGGGACAGGTTTTGTGGGTATAAATACCCACAGGTGCAGTATATTTCAGGTTCGGACAATATGTTTGCAAGAGAACAAGATCTCATAAATGAGGCTGGCTGACCATTAAAGAAAACATTACGTACGTAGTTTTGCAACTGTCGCTTGTTTTTATAAAAGACATGAGAGACTGGTGTCCCAGTAACAGAGAAGGTTGGCTGGAGGGAGAGAGTTTACACTTCTCTAAATAATCCGTGCCTCAAGGCATCCGTTTTCAAAATATCTTGATCCTGTGAATCCACTTTTGTGGGCTCAGAGTGTGCCAATAAATCACAATTTACTTTCTGGCCATTAACCTTTATTTATCCAGAGGAAATTGAATGAGCACATTACTTTTTGTCTACAGCCGCTTGCTTTACATTCTGAGTTACACACATTCGTACCGTGGAACTTTACAGCGAGACTCCAGCTTTCTGCCGGTGAACTCGGGTGGAGCAGTGAGTTCTTGAGAGACAGATGTGCGTTAGTCATTTTCACTCTGCCACAGTATTTTAAAAAACACTTCAGGGAAACAAACCAGTAACCTTTCAGATACAACTGCTGCTTCCCCTGTGGCTGTCAAAGCTGTCAATTTCCTCACATATCTGGCAACACGGCTTCACTGGCATACGTGTAGCAGTAAATGTAGATACTAATGAAAATCTCTGCCAAATATGAAATAAGAAAAACAGTGTTGCCCTAACATTTGTACACCCGAGAGCTCTGACAAATCTCAGTCGCCATTTTAAATATCCAGATTTAAGAGATCCTTATTAAAATCGTATACATTTATGTTATCGATATATATCTCACTTGTAATCCTTCATGACAGCCAGTTCTCGTTTTCACGGAGGATGCACTTATTATCGCTTTAGAGAACACAATGTATTGTAGTGTAAATATTCAATAATCTGCACACATCAGTCATAATGACAGTGATCATATTGTACCTGTAGTTGTGTCCCTGTCAGTATTCGCCACCTCCTAAACAGCCATGCTTTCCCCTGCTGACGTCTTCACTCATCCAGCACTACAGGAACAGCTGAGGCTTCTTACACAGGCGACCTTTTCTAAAGCAGCTAGGTAGGAAATCACTGCACATTTTGATCAGCACCCAGTTTACGTCACCTCATCTCTAACTTCTGTCAGCCAGACAGGCTTTTGTAGGAGACACAGGGGCAAATACAAACATCTTACATATGAAGGAAAGCTGTTTCACAGTCAAGGAAGTAATAAATGGAAAAAAAGGGAAAAGATTAATATCTCTTCACATTGCTGAGTTAGGAGCACAGTCCTGCCTGCTGTGGGATGCACAGCTGGATTTTCTGTTCAAACCAGGGAGGTCAATCTAGGTCTGACTATTCTAGGACACGCAGAAGAGTTTTGTCCCTCCAAAAAACATGCTGTACTTTGTGCGTAATGACGAATTCGCATAACAGGCCAGCTGGGCAAAAATGTTCTGTTTTCGTTCTGTCTTCTGACCGCTTATAAAACCTTCACAGCAATGCGAGCTGTCAAACAAGCTCAGCTGAGAGACAAGAAACAAGAGGATCGTGAGGTGGAGCCTCCTGAAACATTTATTTATACTGAGCGAAGAGGCCCGGCCTGAATCTGCTGACCCGACACTGAAAGCTGCAGCGCGGCACAAAGACGCAGACTGTCGATTAGAGGTGAACGACACCTTTTTGGTTGGGTTGGTAATTCATGTAGTCTTTCAAGCGGTTGCCAGTAGTACACCAGGAAATTACACATTACTATGACATGTGTGTCAGTTACGATTAAATATGAAGCAGGACTACTAGAATAAAAACACTAAAATAAAACCCCACTATATGTCACAAACAACATTCTGTATTTTGATCATGTTTTTCAGTGATTGTACAGACATTTGTCCACTAATAGGAGGATTTAAATACCTCGTAATATATTGTTAAAAGAACGGTCATGTATCTGAAACTAAAAGGTTAATTAATGGGATCAGTGCACCTCCATCATGTCCACTGTGCAGGAGAGTCAATGCGCATTAGAGCAAATTTGTTATTTACCACTATTAATAATTAATTATAATTCTGCAAATAAATAATACCCAATTAGTGTCCGCAAATCACTCCGTGGTAATGAAAGTGTATTTCGAAGTAGCCTTTTACTGATAAATTCGACGTGATGGTACATTAGCCGCTTTCAAAAATAAAAAGTGTTGCTATCAGCTGTTTTAACTCTGCTGTGCTGTTTGACCTCAAGTCAAAGACTTTGTAAAGCTCTCACCGGATAAAAACCTCCTCAGTTACTTTGATCATTTGTATCACTGGTGTGCTACAGCCCCATTTCCATGATACTGCACATATACTGCTAATGCTGCTACGTTGTTGTGTGACTGCAGTCCAGAAAAATTCTTTGGCACATTCCAGGTTTTGAGAGGCAGTTTGGGTCAAAGTGAACTCAGCGGGAGCAGGTGAATAACACAGTTTCACGTTGCTCAAAATAAGAATGTGTTATTGGCGGAGACGTCGTGCATGTCATCTTAGCAATAGGCTTTTATTGCTGTTAACTTCAGACACAGTGATCGGAGACAGCGCTTTTTAGAAATGTGCAATCTACTGTATCTACAAGCTAATGGCAGAGTTTATTTTCATTATTTCTTCTTACTGGAGGGACTTTTCTTACATTTTTCACATATCTGCGAAGAACAATGGGCTAGTTGTGAGCTTTCGATAAGCTACCTCTTCACTGTTTAAGTTCGAGTGCCCTTTATTGCACAATTCTGTGACACTTTACTTGAGTCATTCAATTTTACACATCTTTGTACTTCTACTACACTAAAATTCAGAGGGAAATATTGCACTTTTAACTCCACTACATTCTATTTTGGCACGTAGTTATTAGATATGTCGCAGATTAACACTTTACACACAAACGAAAGGCCATGACGTACGTTAAAAAAGCTAACAAAATCAGACTACAAGCACCTCAAAAGCTCACTTTATAATAATAAGAAGAATTTTAAAGTAACTTCCTGGAAACTTTGCTATTTCCAGTCTTTATGCTAAGCTAAGCTAACCAGCTGTAGCTTCGTACAATATTTACTTTACAGACACGAGAGTGGTATCAATCTTCTCATCTAACTCTCAGCAAGAACGTGAATACGCGTATTTTCTAAAATTTCTAACTGTAATTATTAGTTAAGTACATGTAACAGAGTATTCTAATTGATCTGAAAACTTCATCCACCACTACAGTAAACATAAGTGCACGATATAACTTCAACTCTACTGTGAATTAGTTATTTTCTTAGGTTGGTCTAATACAACCTAATCTAACCTAATACACTCATCGTTTTGTCTCAACATCAGCAACTTCAACCAAAATCCCATTTCCTTTCAGAACAGCTATGTTGTTAGCTCATTCTTTCTAAACTCGAGCCAAAGGGCGGACGTGCGGATCTCTCCCTCTTCCCCCGCCGGTGCTCACCTATCCCTCCGTCCTCTCCTCCTGGCAGACCTGAACATTTACAAGCAGGTGTGGATCTGTGAGAAACTCTGACTGAGCGCAGATGGCAGGAAATTCCAGTGAAATGACAGCGGCTCGGTCCAAACCACAAGACAGCGTGAGCAGAGCCCGTGAACCAGATACAGCAGCGGCGCCGCCGCCGCCTATGGACTCGACGTGGACTCGCCGGCCTGCCAGCGTCTTGAAATAGGAGCAGCTTCACAAGACGCCTGTTAAAACTCTTCTGCGATGGTGGGTACTGACTGACTCCAGTGTGTCTTTCCAAACTAATTTTGGGTGGTATTCGGCTCTGAGAAACCTTGTGAAAATAGATTATGTTTTGCATCTAGAAGGTTTTTTTTTTTTCCCTTCATGGCCTACGTTTGGTGAAACATCAGCATCTCTGCCAGCAGGTCAGGCAGGACAATATCAAGCAATAGCTCCTCCCGCAGGACTCCTCCATATGATGTAATGGGAGAATTCATTCTCCACAACAAGAAGACAGGATCGTAATGGTGCGGGGAATATTGGGACTTATCTGGGTACTTTCTGAGCCACAAAGCCTGGAATGTATGATGTTATATTGTTAATATCTGCAACCCAACTAGTTATTTTTGGCTGAATAAATAGTGACAGACCATTTCATGGATATAAAACAGTATTGGAGCCTTTCCCGCTCTGAAAGCTGCACATGGCTTAGTTAGCACTGATGCTTGAACTTGAACTGAAGCAGTCACGTCATTAAACAAAGTAAAAAGCGGCTTCTAAAAGCAAAAAGAAGGAGAGGAGCGGGACAGAAAACAATCACAGGGGAAGCAGCTGTTGAAAATGTACCATCAGTGTTTCAGTGTGTTGTAGCGTTGCTAGCTAGCTAGCTCATATTCACATAGTTAGCTTGCTGATAGATGCAGCAGCATCGCCGTCAGGTTCAGAAACAGCCACAGAGAGAGGATCAGCTGCAGGTCTATTAGTACCATCTGCTCGTGTTACTGAGGACGTCGGACAAGATAAACTCATAAAGTGGCTACTGGAAGTCATTTTCCGCAGGTTACACCGAACGGAGTTTTGCAACACAAACACGAAGTAGTCTGCTGTGCTGCAATTCTTCGTCTGTGCCACAACAGATTGGGCGGCACAGTAACCCTTTCTCGGGGTCGGGTCGTGCTCGATCAGAACCAGTCTGCACGACGCGTCGCGCGAACTCGCCGGAAATCACATCAAACAGCCGATCCCTTGAGGGAGGCGTGAAAAGGCGGCGGCAGCGTTTAAACATGGAGTCGACGTGCACGTGTTCAGACGGCCCCTTCGACATTCGTAGTGTTGCGCTCGGCTGGTCACGCAAAAAGTGACAGGAGTAAGTTGCATCAAGAATGAGAAAAGAGGGCGAGAGAGAGATAAGTTCAAACCCTGGCTCCCTTCCCATGTCCGTACCCCTAAATCCGACGTCAGGAAGATGTGGGGAAGTTTCCGGAGCCGCCCTTTGTCTCGTGCTCAGGGTTTAATGAAGACCTCTAAAAGACTGTGGCTGAACTAGTGTTCTAAAGCCTGATTACAGTGTGATGAGAAGGAAACTTTCTTAATCACTACTGATGGACCCAATAAGCGCCACCATGTGTTTATTAGTGTATTTGCACAGGCGAGACGATGGCTGTATGAAAAGGCGAAGGGGGCCACCTGAGGCTGCACACATACTGAGCCAAGCCAAGACTGTAACAATAGCTTTCTCCAAAGGACAGTGAAGGTTTTGGAGTCACATTGCAAATACGTTCAGGATTGGAGGGCAGGGGATGGAGGCTTATTAAATTACTCAAAAGTGAATTAATACTGTAAACATACACTTGTTCCAGGAACATGTTCTCCTGCCAAAACAACACTTTTCTGTCTTCGCATCACTGAAAACTCACAATTTAGCTCCTATGAAATGTTTCTCCCCGTCCTTCCAACAGGGCCTCTGAATCCTTTGAAACGCTCCTCTTTCATTTTATGTTTTGTACTAAAACTTTGAAATGTAAATTGGTTTTCCTCTGGGATGAAACGAGGGGAGCTATGTGCAGGTCTGCTTCACCAACGCTGCGCGGCGTCATTAATCTTGACAGATTCTTTTAATTTAACTGCTATATTTGTTATGCCTGTATGTTAGTTTTAGGTGGCTCCCAGTAATAATATTTAAACTTTATTGCTACAACTCCCTCTACATGAGTATGGTCCTCTCTTTGCGCGGCCCAACACTAACTCGTGCAAAACCTCTACATTGTGTTGCTACTGGCTCTGCTCTGAAAGACATATACTTTTACTTTGACATAATATTCTCATTTTATAGGACTGTTCCTCTTTGTTGCCGAGTTTATTTGCCAATATGTATGCTGTTATATTGTTTATGGCTGCTGTACTGATTTAATCAAACTATCTGCTCTCTTGATGCTGTGCTGCTGCGACTCCAGCCTCCCACTGAAGACCTCATGGGAACTGAAACTAATTAGCTTTATTGTGTTATCCTTTATAAAAGCCTTGTGTCTTCATTTCCAAAATGTATACTTTTCAAAATAAAAAAAACAAAAAAACAGCAGAGCTTCATGAAGTAGCATCAAGAGGTTGTCAGAGGTGCATTTCTTATGGCTGCGTGCAAATCGATATTCTTTATATTAAAATTGAATTAAGCGACAAGTTGTTTCCCCTCTGCTTTACAAAGTGTTTTAGTCCATTTTTAATAATTCTTTTAGTTGGTCGGCCCACATCTTTACTACTTTGATCCACTCTCGTCAACCCAATATGCAGGCAGCTCAGGAAACAAAAAGCTCTGATAAACCGACTCTATACGCCACCTGCTCAGCACCGAACTGCAGGCACACACAGTTAGCGACTGGCTGGTGAACATCGAGGAGCATTTAGCAGAAAAAACCCAGGCATTTCTCTCAGGAGATGGTGGAGAACAGACCAGACCTAAAAGGAAACAGGACTCGTGCGTAATCAGGCAACTTTATAAGGTGATACTGTGTCATATATAGTGTTTTCAGCTTGTGCCAGTGGCCTGAAATCTTTTGCAGCAATATGATACACAATATATTCAAGTACTTTACTTACATTTTCGAGTTACATATATGTACATACAGTATATCCTCCCATGTGATGGCTGTAGTTATGGTTCATTTGCAGTTAAAGTGAGAATATGTAACTTCTGCTGAACACAATGGGTACGTTTGCGTTTCATACTAACATTTTGCTGCTAATTCTTGTACTTTTAAATGCAGGATATTTATAATCATTTGAAGTTATGATGTTTTGCATCCGAATACTACAAGGATCCGAATACTACTTCCACCACTGTCCAACACTGAATCAATAAATCATTCAGCCAGGAAGAAGAAGGGTTTGCCTGCAACTACATATGGAAATCTAAACCAAAGAGCCTGCATACAAACACACACACACACACACACACACACACACACCCACACATTTCTTTAATACATTTGTTTTCCATTCAAGTATTGTGAGAATAACCCCCGAGCAAGAATCTGGAGTTTATAATCATCATGTAGAGATAAACTGCACTCCCTGTATTAACTGGAGCTTTTATAATCCCACTAATTCGCTGGACTGTGCCAAGAAGAAAAGTTCTGGGAGTTGAAATAATTTCCCGAGTAAACATGATTTAAAAAGACATTGGCTTGCAGTTAATACACACCAGAAACAATGTTGAAACAGTTTCCTCTGATACTCGGAGCGGGTCGAATTACCCAGCTGTGTCACCCTTGGGTGTTGCAAAAGAGCTAGGAATAATATTTCTGAACCAAAGCAAAGTGAGCTCTGCTTGCAGTGCAGTCGCTGTTAATGTCCGTGAAAGGCGTGTAGGGACGGGGCAGCTGGGGGAAAAAACAAGTGACGAGCCATTTCATCGGCACGCTGCGAACACAGGCACCGCTGTCAGCTCAAACTATCATGAGATCGGATGTGACAAAGTCAGACTGCAGGCTGTTTTGTCAAAGACATGGTAACAAATATTTATGTAAGGAAAGCTAATTTCTTTCATGCCTAAGACTAATACGTCCCATATGATCAGCGTTTCTCTGCGACTTTGAACCTTTAATTAAATACATTAGGTCATCTTGTTCTACGTAATGTAAACACGAGTATTAAAGTATTAGTAAGCTATAACTTTAAATGACCTCTATTGGCCACCAGCGGGAATTGCAGTAATAACCTGTGTCCATTCAAATATTGCTCAAATCTTAATCAAATTTCTAACAAAGGTCAACAGAGGAAATTGTGGCTCAACAGGTGTCTCCATCAGCTGGTTGTATGCAAATAGTATGAAGAGGGTGTAACATAATCAAAAGAGAGCCAGTAACTCTTTAGCTTCCAACTTGTCTCTACATTCAGGGACTTCATTTGCTTCTTCTATAATGTGGTGTTTTTAAATTTGTTGCCATGTGTGTTTTTGCTTTTTTTTAGTTTTGGTGGGGTTTGCTGGTTAAAAAGGGCAGCCTGACATTTTGGGAAAAATTACCTTCCTTGCCAACAGTAAGATGAGATAATCGATACCACTCGCATGTATGTGCATGAAGTACTGAGCTAGAGCCAGGGGGTGATTAGCTTAGCTTAGCATAAAGACTGGAAACAGGGGGGAACTGTTAGCTAGCCTGGTTCTGTCCATAGAAGAAGAATAGGCCTACAGCAACACATTAAAGCATATTTATTAACGCATTTGTACCTCCTTTGTTAAATCCATGCAGAAGTAGAAAATGCAATTTGCGGTTTTACAGGATGTTACCAGGCGCATTCGCAGCGTTGTTGCCAGGCAACCAGTTGAGACAGCATATAATTCCCTTATAATTCCACTAATTGCCATAAACAAACAAGCCAAGTGCTCATTAGAAAGCTTTAGAGGCAGGCTGCTGCCAGTCTTTATGCTAAGTTAACCGTCTGCTGGCTGCTGCTTTATATTTACTGGACAGATGTGAGAGTGGAACTGAGCTTTCTCTCAGCAAGAAAGCAAATTAACCTATTTCCCAAAATGTCTAATTGGTCCTCTAAGAGGAGCCATGTTACGCTGACAGAAATAAAGCATGAAACTGAAGAAGAATGTACATCTTCATCAATTTAGGTGTTTTTTTCTCTCTAATTTCTTGTGCTACTGCAAAGATTTCTACGGTGTAAATTCAAAATGTGCATAAAAACAAGTGATGGGACGTTAGTGGTTACAGGTCCAACACAGACACTTTGGGAAGAGGCAATAAATTAGGATTCTACATACAGTATTGATCGTTCGTTCGTTCGCTGATGGAGATTTTGGGGTTGAAAAGCTCCAGGAAAAGCTTGAGAGTTGAGCTCGAGCTAAGATGACATTCTTTCAAACTTCTGTTACCAAGGTCAGGAACACTGAGCACAAAAATGTCACGCAGCAGTTTTAACTCAAGGTCCGCTTACTGGCTTGTTTGGGAGCATTTGACCTCATCGCACAGTCTTCATTAGATTCAACGACTGATTCCAAGGTCACGAGTGAACGTAAAGCAGTGCTTTCCCTGGAAATGTGTCCTCATCCCACCCTCTGTGTTTCTGCCACATGTATACGTGCAGTGGACAAATTCACTGAGTCAATAAATGAACGACAAGTAATCCACAACCTCTGCTGTGGGGTTCATACGTTCACTTGTAATCAGATGAAATGTTCCGAGGCCGTTGTTTAAATTTTGAAAAGTAAGAATAGGAAAAACAATCCTCCAAAACCCAAATGATTGTTATTTTCTTCCCCTGGTGTGAAATCGAGGCGAACATACACTGCCAGGGCAAACAAATATTTTTGGGGCGAAACAAATCTTGGCTCGCTGTGGTCTCTCTCTCTCTCATATAGCAACATGCTCCATCTGAGCACTTGCACAAACAATCTGAGCATCTGGTGAAATAATTGCCGAGTCAGTGGTATTGATCAACAACCTGATCAGCCTCCCAACAGGCACATTAAGGTGAGTCTGTGCTTTACAGACCAGCACAAATCTGGTTCATTGCCCCTTTAATAGCCACATAAGATTAAATGATAAAATGAGCTGTGCTTCAGCACTCGCTGCACACACCTCACACCGTGCGACGGGAACACCAGTCGAGGCCTGCGAGTATAAACCCCGATTCCCCAGCACGAGCTCCATGCCAGTGATACCATGACTAATGATTAAAACAAGCCTCCTCATCTGTTTGACTTTCAGAGAGCCAGATTTCCACCCCCTGCGCAGCACTTTTCATTCCAGTTACATTACATAAATCAGTGGACTGCAGAGGGGTGGAAAGGAAGAGTCCCATAAGTAGCAAGAAGGGGAAACAATATCACAGGGAACCATTTGGGTAAGAGTTTAGGGCAGCATGTCTGTTAATTGCCTTCCTCAAATCCTTGTTGCACAATCAAAACAGGTTCTTGTGCAATCCACCATACAGACGTAAAATTAGATGTGATAGTAACATTTCTTAACAACAGTGGAGGGCTGTGCAGCTCTGTCCCTCCATCCACTCTCCTCATTCATCACAAACGCCTGACAAAGTTACTGCAATTCCTGCATCCACCAAACACTGCTGCAGCTGGAGTCCCTGCAGGCAGCTGTTTACGCTGATGTGCACTTTTTAATTTAAAAAACAAAGAAAGTCAATTCAGCAGATTTAGAGATTTTGATCCAGCTCAACACCAGAAGCAACTGGGTCCGCATTAAAAATGTGTTCATGTCTAAAACACAACACCAATCACGTGCTGCCGTCTCAGTGACAGCACTGGTCCTACAGCTGAAACACTGCAGGTGAAACACACTGCAGCTGAAACACTGAAACACATAGCAGCTGAAACACTGAAACACACTGCAGCTCAAAGACACAGCAGCTGAAACACACTGCAGCTGAAACGCTGCAGGTGAAACGCTGCAGCTGAAACTGAAACACTGCAGCTGAAACACACTGCAGCTGAAACGCTGCAGGTGAAACGCTGCAGCTGAAACACACTGCAGGTGAAACACTGAAACACACTGCAGGTGAAACACTGAAACACATAGCAGCTGAAACACTGCAGGCGAAACACTGAAACACTGCAGGTGAAACACTGAAACACTGCAGGTGAAACACTGAAACACTGAAACACTGCAGCTGAAACACTGAAACACTGCAGCTGAAACACTGCAGGTGAAACACTGAAACACTGCAGGTGAAACACTGAAACACTGAAACACTGCAGGTGAAACACTGAAACACATAGCAGCTGAAACACTGCAGGTGAAACACTGAAACACTGAAACACTGCAGCTGAAACACTGAAACACTGCAGGTGAAACACTGAAACACTGAAACACAGCAGCTGAAACACTGAAACACTGAAATACTGCAGGTGAAACACTGAAACACTGCAGCTGAAACACTGAAACACTGCAGCTGAAACACCGAAACACTGAAACACTGCAGCTGAAACACTGAAACACTGCAGCTGAAACACTGAAACACTGCAGGTGAAACACTGAAACACTGCAGCTGAAACACTGAAACACTGAAACACTGCAGGTGAAACACTGAAACACAGCGCGCTTCTTACCGTGCCGTCCAGTCGCAGCAGCCCGCTGCAGCTCTCTGCCTCGCGCTGGCTGCACGCGGACTGTGCTCCCCCCCCCACCGTCACCGGCGGCGTCTGCTGGTGCTGCGCGCGCACGCACAAGCGGGCACGTTTGTAGTCCTAAGTGACAGGAGATGTGCTCATGCAGCCAATTAAAGTCGCTTAATGAAAGTGTCTGTAGGTTTATAAGTGTTCTTTAATTAACGGACTATATGTATATTTATATGCGCACATTTATTTAATCTGTTATAATGTTGTGTGGCTTTGCTGTGATATTATCTGGGTTTATCGTCTGTCAGGCCCTTTCCTAATAATTTACTAATGCTGTTTAGATCCCTTATAATCATAAATAATAAGAACAACCCATGGGTTGCCAGGTTGTGGCTGACGTTTATCCTCCTCCATGTGCTTTCTTTTCTTTTTTCTTTTTTTTAGTTCTTTTGTTCATTGTGTAAACTCCTCCAATTTAACCTCTGGCCTCATGGAAAGCAGCTGCAGGACATTAACAACTAATAAACATTCACAACCACAGAGTCCGGATTATTGACCCTTTTATTATTGGCTCATTAACATTTATATTCCAGTATAGATGACTAACCTTTGCTGCTGACTTATTTGCATTTTGATTCTTGACCCTTAAGAACATTAATAACCACACATCTAATGGTTTATTGCCTTTTATTAATACCTTACTAACTTTATAACTGCAAATGTGACGTCTTATGAGAAAGTGAAAACTCTCAATCAATTACGCAACAGCCAGAGAGAATGATCACAACCTGGCAACCCAAACTTTCCATTAATAATGTCTTATAACTGCTCTATAAAGCATTAGTAAATGATTAATTAAAGATTCCCTTTAAAAAAATACTCTGCTGCAATAATGATTTGTGTCTGATGTGGGTTTTTTTCTTCCAGATAAAAGTTCAATTCTTATTCTTAAAACTACATCTGTTCCTTCTCCCTCGCTGAAAAACCCAGAATCTATAAATATGTAAATAATGTTCATTTCAAAAAGCTTAACAGCTGGACACAAGATGTCTCCTACTCTCCTACTCTGCTTGAAAAGTCCATTGGGTGTGTTGAAGGTTTCAAGGTTCCACATCTTGTGTAAGTTGCATATTGGACCGCGACCGGCCTCCAAGCTAGTAGTGATGTTGCAAACTCCTGCTCGTATATACAGCACATGTGTTCAACTCTGATTTAAGGTGAGCGCAGAGATACTTGACAGCCTTCTGGTGTCAAACTCTGCACATACATCATTCTGCACAGACAAGGTCAAACATCCAAGACAAGAAATAATAAGCAAAACACATTTCTGGATGAAGGGTTACTTTAATAAATCCATTACTTGCAGCTTACAAACCTTTTATAAAGGGTGAGTTTTTAGAAAGAGACTTTGAAAGCTTGTGATTAGTAAATAGTGACCTTTCTGATGTGTTTTGATCTCCTGCTTGACCTCCCTAACTGTAGTTAGTAATGGGCAGCTTCTATTTAAGCTATTTCCAATACTATTAAAGACCCTACTGAGTATCCCAAATGTAATAATAACTCCATACCAATCTATACTATCATTAAAATCTTCCCATTATGGGCGATGATCTGTCAGCCTGCTACTTGACACCGTTTTAATGGCATCGCAGTAGTGTTCCTGTTGTCCTTGTGTTCAAAGAAATGGAGCTCATTTTGTGGCGTGTGTGTAACTCAGTTGGAAGAGTGAGTCGGCCATTAATCAAATGTTTGGTGGTTGATTCTTAGCTCCCTCTTGTCCACAGGTCCAAGTGTCCTTAAACAAGACCTTGAACTTCAAATTGCTCCAAATCTACGCAAACAGATTGCATGCGTCAAACCAAAATAACATAATATATTTAACTGATTATCCCCTGTGGTTCAATAATATTCCTATGGTCTTTAGTGCGTCACATGGTTCCTTTTGCACTTAATGTTCTTTTTATTTCGAGTGGTGTCCTTGTGATTTTGTGTTTGTGGTGCTCACATTCCCTCCTCACATTCAGAAGGTGAAGTACGCTCCCTGTCCCTCCCGCATTTGTACCAATCACATCAAAATGTGGACATACTGTCAAACATCTGGTCCTTCCTCACACTGTTAAGATTGACATAAATACACAAAGGAGGCAAACAAGCAACGGAGAAACCTTTTTATCTGTATATCTGATTACACAGTGAAACTGCAAGTCGGACTTGTATTTCTGATTCCCGAGATGATGCACAGAGCTGTAAACAAGTCCTCTGGGATGGAGCTCAAAACAAAACCAGATGGGCGAAAACAATTCACAAAAGAACATATTCTCTATGAAGAATTGGGACCTTTTAGGGGTTTCATCTGCTAACTACATGCTGAAAACAGCTGGTATTGGTCTCTTTTGCTGGCCATCCTCTCTCTTTCTGTCTCTCTTCCTCCTCAGGTGCAATAAAGTCGTTCAGATGTATTAATAGACCTTTTTCGCAGAATACATTTTGACTTGTCATAGCAGGAAAAGCACAGGTGTTGCTAATAACATCAACAATGGCTCTGTTGTGTTCAGGTGTCCCAGTAAGTCACGACAGTGTGACAGTGATACCAGGACCATGAAACCGAAGCATTTCATTTCATTTTTTACACCTGTGCTTTTCCTACTGTGACAAGATGATTTCTATGAAAAACAGCCTTTGGTACAGTGAGAAGCACAGAAGTGCTTTGAGGTTTTTGCTTCTCATTTAATCAAATAAACTGGAAATGACATGCTGATGATGCAAATGAGACCAATTCGGAGTAAAATGATTCCCACATTTTACATGGGCTCCATCCAGTGCAATTTTAATAATAATAAAGGTTTTATCTAATATACATTTTCAGACATTTTGACTTTATTATTGCACCATGCTATAATAACTAGGAGTACATCCAAGGTAATCTTTGGTGAAATGCTCGTATCTCAAAGACATGCAACCTGTGACAAGGGGTCAAGAGCAGCGAGTACTTCATTTTAAAGGGCCACAAGCAGTGGTGGAAAGTAACTAGATACATTTACTCAAGTACTGTATGTAAGTACAATTTTAAGTAAAATTTTCTGCTACTTTATACTTTTTACGCCACTACATTTATTTAATGCTTTTATTTAGTTAGTTTGCAGATTATGATTCATAATACAAAATATAATCAATTAATAAATCATAGTGTGTTATTATGGGTAAAGATAAGACTTGATTGATCCTTTGGTGAAATATATAAAGCAAAGGATAAGCCTTCACCAGCTGCAACATTAAAGTGATGCACATTAATGCATCAGTAATTATAATCCAATATTACAGTGTGCATTATTCTGAAAGGAGCCAGTCTGCATGATGGATGCACTTTTGGTACATTAAGCATATTTTAAGGGTAATAGTTTTAGTACTTTTATAACATCTGTTGGAAACACTGTCATAACAGAAACAGCATGGTTATAATTGATAACATAAATAATGACTCCATCACAATAAGGTGTTATAAGGTAGTTTCTGGCTCTTTTGCATGGCTTATTGGGACACTTAATGCCACCAAGTCAGAATTTGTGCTTTTCCTTAAACATGTGTGCCATGAAAAAGGTCTGCTGTACAACACCTGCACACTAGATGTCCTCAGCGAGTTTCCTGCCTCTGTGGATCACCTGACTTCCTTTGTCATTAGCCACCAGCCTGCACAGCTGTTGTTTATTTGCTCATTAGTTCCTCTGTGTGCGTGGGTAGTTTTACTGATGCATTTACCAGATTTATGTTCTCAAAGTTCTCAAACGTGTTCCTTGTGTGTTTTAAGATGACACATCAAAAACCAAGAGATGTTTGTGTAGATAATAATATAATATCATTATATTTAGAGGTCCTGCACACCCACACAGGTGTTTTCAAGTATTCTGGCTGATTAGACCTCTGCTCAGGTTGAAATTAGACAAGCCTATGAATAGGGTTATGTGAGGTCATCACACTCAATGAACCAATAAGGACAAAGGAGGAAGTTGTCCCACCGTAGAAACTTTGACAGGAGAGTTTTCAAGTCGAATTAGGCCAAAATAAAAGAAAACACCAGTGTGAGTGTACCATGAGTGTCAAAACATCGTATTAAACTTTATTCTTATCAAACTTCTTATTTATCTTCGGAGTTTTATTTTTTGTGATTCCAGATGAGGTACCTGAAACAGGATATTCAGTTCATCTGCTGTCCCACATGCTGTATGCAGTCAAACCAAAATCACACATCGTCCCAACAGTCAAATCAAATCAAATCAAATCAAATTTTATTTATATAGCGCTATATCATAACAAAGTTATCTCATAGCACTTGTTAATATAGAGCAAGTCCAAGCAAACTCTATACCCAGTCCTGTTGGACACGCTATGTGGGGCATAATACATTATTCATTATATATATTTCATTACTGTATGTGGGAGATTTTGTGTTGGGTAGTGAAGCAAACGGTCCTACTGCAAGTTTTCAAATTCAGTTGTTTGTCAAAATATTCTTGCCAAGTATCATTCATTCATTTATTTTCATAACAGCAGTGCCACCTCCTGGCTGGTTGCGGTATTACACCGGTTATCTGTTGCTTTATGCTCTCTCTGATTTATAAATGTACTGATATGTATGAAAATATCAAATGTTTTGGGAGTAAAATAACTCAATTAGTTAATGTGAGCAGGTTTTTGTTACTTTTTCATAACCCATGGTTTCCGTTTAGAAAATGAGGTCTGGCTGTGGTGGAACAAGTATTAGGTATTACCTAAGTAAAAGTATGTAAGTATTATCAGCTAAATGTACTTATCAAAAGTAAAAGTACTCAAAATGGTCCCTGTTTTTTACTATCAAATGATGTTTTTGGATTCATATAATAAGTTGCATTTTACTGCTGTAGATATTTAAAGTTGATGTAACTTTAACTACTTTCTATACTGTTTGGTAGTTTAACCTACAGCAATGCATCACATTTAATGGAGTTAAAAGTACAATATTTGCCTCTGGGATGTAGTGGAGTAGAAGCATAAAGTTGCTTAAAATGGAAATACCAAAATAAAGTACTAGTACCTCGAATGTGTACTTAAGTACAGTACGTAGTTACATTCCACCACTGGGCTCTGGTGTGCCTGTTTGTTCCCTTTAATATTCACACAATACCTTCATATTGGGGGAATTCGATTTATTATCTACATGCAAAGATACAGGTTGTTTACATGGTGGGAAAAACTAAACACCTCACAGAAAAGGGTCATAATTAATCCCAGATGAAAGTGTGACTCAATTTGATGCTGACTGACAAGCAGCTGCACCGCATGTCAGCTGTTTTTAAGACACACAGCAGCAACAAGTGCAGACGTCACACACAAGAACCTGCAAACGCATGTTTGTGTTTTGGCATAAATGTCGCCTAAGTGGTTGTCGTCATGATAATATATATATATATATATATATGTGTGTGTGTGTGTGTGTCATGTAGCACAAATTACTTAAAGGATCCTATAGCATTTATAATGACATTCGTAATATCTCTCCTGCCAAAATAACTAAAACCAGATTGACATCATCTGTTTGTTGTCACTCATCTAATCCGCTGACTTGTTTACAGGATGGACCGATTCTCAAAGGCAACCGGTCGGTACGTTTTACACGGCAGGTCGCGCCGGTGTGCGTGGTGTCCTTCATGCCGCAGCTAGCGACCCCGCTCCCTCGGACTGCTCTGTGCTACAAACCTAGCGCCGCTGCCCGGTGCTGCGCCATCTCCTGCCGTTAGCTCGGCAGCTAGAAGAAAGCTAGCTCGCTGCTCGGGGGCGCGAATCGCTTCTGCTAGAAAGGGACGACCCAAGTAGCAATTTGACAGATTTTACCGAAAGCAAGACATTTTACCCGTAAAGGTCGCGGTGAGTATTTTGTTCCAGACATTTTTATTTTTATTTTCTTTTTGGATTTTTTTCCAACGATGCCTTTTCTATTTTGCGAGTGGACAGAGCGTAATGCGCTGGCTAGCGAGGTAGCTAGCTTAGCTAACGCGGAGACTCATCCCCCTCAGAAACAACAACGCCCGCTGTGGTTTTTAGAAACACGACGCTGTGGATGCACCTTAGCTACAGTTTCATCGTCGATTTTTGCAAGTTTGTGTAGCTTCGTTTTTGTTTTTTTTTTTTTCTCGTAGAGTTTTAATGTTGAAGACTTTTCCTTGAGGGGACTGATTGTTTTTGCCACGCTCCTCCGCCGGCCCGCAGCTAGCCCAGCAGCTAGCAGCAGCTAGCCCAGCAGCTAGCCCAGCTCACAGCGTCAGATGCTGCTTTGGTTTTATAGTCGCAGCTTCATCCTCGTCCGTGATTGATTGCAGGTTGTCGACTACACAATTTAGCAAGATTTTGCAGGTTTTGTTTTTTTTTTTTGCAAGCAGATGAACTAGTCTGTGCATTTTTGTGCTTTTCAATTGGTGGTTGGCTAACGGTAGCCATGCTAGCCGGCTTTGAGCAACCAAGGCGAACGCAGGGCCTGTGTTTCACACTAAAGCCTGGCGATGGCGCTGTCGGTGTTCCAGGCGGGTGTGTTGTGGATGGTTTAGGTAATTTTTGATCCCCAGACTTTGCTTTTCTGGCTACATACCTCCCAGTTTGTGTCTCTTTTTGTGGAGTAGATTTTTTTCCCCCCTCCCATGATGAAGAGTGATTTTTCTGATTTTGGAAGCTTTGGACTCAGTTTTGTTTCATAACGTTTCAAATACACATTAAACATCTATCAATCTGAAAGAGTATTATGGCTGTTTATGTGTATTCAAATAACTCTCACATTCACTCCCAGGCCGCAGGTACACTCATGGGTCAGGATTAGACAGAAGCCAATGAATAAAAGCATTAACAATAAGTGGGAAAATACTAAGTAACTTAAAACACATCGGTGGAGGATTGCACGAGTGGCCCTATAAGATAACGTGTCAGGTAATTCTGCATCCCAGAATCATTGGTGTGCTAACTAGTGAAATCTCAATTTTTTGCTGAAGGTCTGTCTACATGTCTTCTACTTTCCACCCATTTTGAGATAATTAAACCCAAACCTAGTATTACTGGGCTAATAACATTAATGACCTGCATGTATTGTGTGTCTCACTGTCAAAGCCTAGTTTTGATTTACTCATATATTAGAGATCAGAAGCTAATAACGTATTTGATGTCACTCTAAACGGATATCCCTCCACGTTCAGTGAATATGAAATAAATGGGACAACCCACGTTTAGACAAAAAATTATGGATTGGAAAACCGTCTCCATTAATGTCGAGCCCCCACAGTTGATTGCTCAGTTTGACACCTCATTAAAAACCGTTTGCTTTCAGTTTGCGTAAACATGAAAATGCGTTTTGATATGTTCAAATGATTTGTCAGTTGAAGGTTTTGCACCATAACATTAGGGGATTTGTACAGTTAATTTATGTATTTAAACCTTGTTAGAAGGCTTGTGGTTCAAGTTGACACTCTGCTGACATGACAATCTCAGGGCTTCACCTACACTGCTTGTATCGTACCATGTTTAGTGTGTTTTCATAAGGGCTTCACATACATAAGCACATTTGGACCAACTGGGATCTACCCAAAGCACCTTTCTGTCCAGGTTGTGAAATGAATGCAAAGGTTTTGTCACTGTGGTATTTAGTCCCAGCAGGCTTAGATTTGTTTCTCTACATCTTAGATCTGTACTTTATTCTGTCACTTTTCACAGCTTATGTTTAATTGTGTTATGTTGCTGTAAACATGCAATAGGGTCAGGTTGCAGCCCTGAAGCGGCTGGTTGTAAGAGACACGCCTCTTTTTGTATAGATCTGTGTTACTGGTTTTGTCTTGTCACTCTTGTTACACACACACACACACACACACAAAACCCAGGTAAGACTTGGTACAAGATAACCCTGCTTAGCTTGACTGAGGTGTGTTTTCTGTCACCTCAGTATAAATCGCGAGGGGTGAAGGTCGAGACACCAGCCCAAACTCATCCCAGCCCACAGTGTCAAACATCAGACGACAGCCCTGCACACAGACGCTATGGAGTGAGTGATGAATGTTCGACCCCCCGGGTCAGCCGGGGGTTACTGTTGTCACTACTGTTTTAGCTTCATGTTTGCTGTATCAGGGCTCACTTCCCATCTCCAAGTTCACGCAAGTCTCTAGGCTTCACTGAGTATTCACGCCTTCCCTTGCCTCTATTAGAAATGTGTGTATGTGGTGCTTGACAAATTGAGATGCACAAATCTGTTCTGTGGGATATGCAATGTAGAATATGACATTGGAACTACTTATAATACCGTGGTATAGCTTCAGTGGTGTCCTCCGATACGCTTTTCTGAACACACACACAAAATGTCAGTTAATGAATATTGAGTTAAAACCTTGTGAGATTTCTTTTGAGAGTATCACCCACCTCTAAATCCTGACTCATCAAACTCTAAACACTAGTACTACCTTGCAGCTTGGGATAATTTAGCATTGCCAACTGGCAGTAAGCCCTGTAATATAAATATATTTAAAATATAAAACCTTAAAGTGGTTACAGATCCTGTTTCTGTCACTCAGGTGGAAGTGAAGGAGGGTTAGTGTGAGTTGAACCATGTGGCTTATTGTCATCACAAACCGATCAGCCATAACTTCATGAGCGCTGACCGGTGAATTGAACATTGGTCAGTACCTACCAAAAGTGGTCCATGGAAGGAGAACCGCTGAACCGGAGACGGGGTCATGGGCGGCCAAGGCTCACTGATGGTCGTGGGGAGTGAAGAGCTTCTGTAGCTCAAACTGCTGAAAAGTTGATGCTGGTTCTGACAGAAAGGAGTCGGAACACACAGAGCATCAGTTTGTTGCATTAGTTATTAGTTTAATGTTGAAATATTTAGGGTTTAGCTAGTCATCACTTCACAAAGTCACGACTAATACAGTGACACCTCTTTGGTGTCTTATTGAAATTAGTTATGTTTTGCTCCTATTGACAGCAGCACCACACGCCATATACTGGAATATTACAATAATATATATTGTATTCTGTTACCCTTTAGTTCTAAGGAAATGTATCGCCTCAAATTCATAACTTGGTGTGCAAGGGTGATTTTGATGCCATTACTATGAGCCCACACATGCTGTCTGGTCAGTATGTTTCTTACAGGCCTCACATGATGTTTATTGTTAAATCTGTAATGTAATTGGACTTAATTTGCTTGGTGTGCAAGCATGTGGCACCAAATGAGAAATTAATGTTATCTTTATCACTGCAGCTCAATGTGCTGCTTGCAAATTTTATTCAAGGAAAGGCTGATGGCTTTGGATGGATTTCAGTACTTCACATGCCTCCTGTTAGAGTAAATAGCCTGATATCAACCCGTAATATCCTGCAGTTTTCTCCCTTGTCGTCAGCGCTCGTCTGTTTTGATTTGATTTTAAAGGTTGTAATCCCAGGAAAGCCTGCTGTTTTGTACCTTATTTGCAGTCACTACAGCTGTGGAGTCTCCGGTATTTAACCTTCGACAGCAGGAGTAGTTCAGAGGGGTGAATGTTGATTATTCTGCCACTAAATCTGGGACCTGTGTTTTCCTCCCAGTCGTTCACCCACCACCTCCAGCCTCATGGCCAGCAGCAACGTCACCAACAAGACCGACCAGCGCTCTCTCAACTCTCGGGTCTTCATCGGCAACCTCAACACCCTGTTGGTCACCAAGGGAGATGTCGAAGCCATCTTCTCCAAATACGGCAAGATCGTAGGCTGCTCCGTACACAAGGGCTACGCCTTCGTTCAGTTCGTCAATGAGAGGAACGCCCGAGCTGCTGTTGGCGGGGAGGATGGGAGGATGATTGTAGGACAGGTCCTTGGTAAGGATTAAATATTTTTTCTCAAATCTTTCTTTTTTTACTTTATGGAATCGGGGAAACGCTCAACGTCGCATCAAAGCCCGTTTTGATTAGTTCTACAATAAGGCCTTTCCTAAAGGTGCTGTGATGATACTTTGTAATATAGAACACATCCTTGGTACAGCTGCTGTTATCTTTGAAGCTGGTTGCAGTAGGACAGTGGTTCCCAGCCTTTAAAACAAAGCACTATTATTTAAGGTCCTTCGTCAGAGGTGCACTTTTAACTCAAATTCAGCTTTCTTTGTTTGTTGTTGCAACTTCCTGCATGGTTAAAGATGCAGACATGTTCTAAGACAAAGTCTCTGCTTTGACTAATGTGTCTGGTATGATGAAAGGGACTTTGCATCACTCTCTGTGATCTGTTTTTCCTCAGACATCAACCTGGCTGGAGAACCCAAACCACACAGGTCAAAAACCACCAAGCGCTCAGCTGGAGACATGTACAGGTCAGTCACAATGATTTCTATACTAACAATATTACAGCTGTTGCACTTAAGAAAAATAACCACAAATCAGAAAAGCATCGTAAATAAACCTAATAGCTTGACAGACATCTGGAAGAACTGATGCATCCCCATCTGCATATTTCCTTACATGCACTCTTCTCATTCTTCCTGAACAGCAGTTCCTCATTTGAGCTTGACTACGACTTTCAGAGAGATTATTACGACAGGTCAGTACAAATGTTTCCATTTGTCTCTGTTTGAAAGAAGCAGAACTGACAGTCTGACCTCTCTGCATTTCCCTCTTCAGCCAGAGTTTTGTGTGTTACCTGAACGTCATCCTTTAACATTTGCACAATGCTGTAAACTGACCATACAAAGTGTTTTGTTAATGCTGAAATAATGTGCTTTACTTTCAGTGTGTAAGAGTAGGTCACACATTTGTCCAGTACATTTACCTAATTGAAATTCACCACCAGATTCAGTTCATATTCGTGCTTTTATATTGTCCTGTTTGACACCAGAATGTACTCGTACCCATCCCGTGTTCCTGCTCCCCCTCCCCCCTTGTCACGGGCCGTGATCCCGTCCAAGCGCCCGCGGGTCAGCATGAGCGGAGGAAGCAGCCGGCGAAACAAGAGCAGCTTCTCTTCCTCCAAGAGCAGTCAGAGGACTTCCTCGTCCAGAACAAGTAAGTGTCTCGGCTGCCCGCAAGTCTATCTGAAGCTTTATCGAGCCCTTTTGGGAAATGAAAACGGGTAGCAGCAAGAAGTAACGGGGTACTGCACAGAACAATGAAAACTAGAACCATGTAAGCAGTCATGAGAAAAGGTTCAAATGTAAATCCTGTACAATCATATGCATATTTCCATCTTACTTTTGAGTGGCTAAAGGTTGAAGTACCAGGATACCAGCATTATACTATTAGATGTCATGGACGCATAAGGGCTGAAAAAATTAGGTGTTGATAATCGTCAACGCAGACATTGGCTGGTTTCGGTTTCTAAATGTAAGAATTTCCTGCTTATCTATATTTCTATGTCTTTGCTGATCAAACACCTTTGGCTCCTAGTATTAAAAGCTACAGCCATATGCACTAACAAATGTAGCTGATCCCAGTTTATGTTCACTGTACAGTTGTTTGGCTGTGGAAGGTTTTTGTTTTTCTTCACTATTTGCAAGCGCCTTTGCCTCCATCATTTTTGACTCAAGTTGCTCGTCCCCCTCACTTTATTTGTCTGCAGTGAAAGTGGACGAGCTGCAGACCATCAAGCGGGATTTGACCCAAATCAAAAGCAAAGTGGACGACCTGCTGGAGAGCCTGGAGCGCATGGAGAAGGACCACAGCAAGAAGTCAGGTAGGGAGGGGGGGGATGCAGTACGTTTTTAATGAGTGTAGAGTGTCCAATCCATGCTGGTAATAACATCTATGTATTTTTCTCTTAGTAAAATACAAAGCCCACTAACAAATCTAATTTTAAATGGGTTGTGAACTAAAACCTACAAATGTAATACAATCTGAAATCACCACAATTTCTCAAAGTGCTTCTTATAACCTAATTTAATATAATATCATGGATAATGACTTCTGACTGTGCTTCATGTCCGGCAGAAGCTAAGAGTATGAAAACGGAGCCGGGAGAGGTGACTTCACCCCCGCACCCAAGCAACAAGAAGATTGAGGGGCTGAACAGAGACAGGGAGAGCCAGGACATGAACGACTCGGATGACGATGACGATGACGAGGAAGAGGAGGGAGATCTGCTGGAGGAGGAAGAGGTGAGACTCTGACCAGGGATGCACAAACATTTCGCTCTGCGGTGACAGATTCCAACACCTCAACTCAGGATATCTGCCGATATTCTCTCTTTGTCCCAAATGCACAATCTGCACACCTCAGCTCGTGCTGTTGCAAACTATTCTAACTCAAATTCAAATTACAAGTTGGAAGCTAAGTGGTGGTGACAGAAATCATTTACTTCTGGACAATAATCCAAAAATCCCATTGGCTTTTTGTCGAGGGAACCAGGTTGGCCTACAAAAATACGTCATCCGTATTTAACTACTTGCAGCTCTAGATACATTCAACACCAGTAGTAGCACACCAGTATATTTGTGTAATCTCTTCACAAAAACATTTATCTTTTTGATGTAAAGTCTTATGTATTCTGTCCGTTTTAGTGCCTGACGGTTGCGGATTTAAAGTGTTGATTACATTATCGCCCCCTGCTGATGTTGCATGGCATCAAGTTTATCACATTTCATGAGTAAATCATCTGTCGCTCACACAAACTTGCTTTCTCAAACTGCAGGTGAAGAGTCAAGAGAGGGAGGATGATGACGACGAGGAGGAGGAAGGAGAGCACGTGGAAGGCGACGACGATGGCGACAGTGTCAACGGTGAAGAGGACTCGTAGGCATGGACGACCCCGACGCATGCAGAGTACACACAGCTTCCAGTAGGAACTCGGACTCCTGTTTTTAACACTCATATTGTAGATACAAAAAGCAAACACGTTCACGCACACACTCGGTTGTCCATTGTCCCTAAAGCAGGTTTTTTTTTTTTGTTTTTTTTTTTGGTCCAGTATCACTGTAACAGGAATAACTAGCTGTAGGATTTGGTTTGTGTTTTTACTGCGTCGTTTCATGTCTTCGGGAGAAGGCAGACACGCATTGTTAATGTTCTCAGAGACGACAGCTCGACGGACATGTCTTAAAGCCAGGACGAACATTCAGCTACAAAAGACCATTTTTAGGTTCAGTGTGTTGGTTTTCCTCAGCAAATGGTGAGTTTGAACTTGTGTCTGTATGTTGTCAGTTTTTTATACTATTCAGTCTTCAGTCTCAGTTTAACTGTAATAAATTGCAATAAAATATTAAAATGGAAAGGTTATTATTTATGTTTTTTCTGTTTTTGTTTTTCCACATACTGGTTGGTTGGTGATTTGTGGGAAAACCAATGTGGATTACTTGGTTGAAATAAACTAATGCGCTAATTAATTTTTCTTTCCAGTCAAACAGGTCAGTTTGTTGTAACAATGAAAAGAGCACTTATTTCTGCTTGAGAACTTAAAGGACACCCATGTTTTTATTAGAACTTGGAATTAGGTTTTGTAGCTTTGGTCACAGGTTCTGTAAGTTATGAGAATGTTGTAATTGAGCTCTAACACGACTATCGCTAAAGTTCCAAGGGGGCAACAAGCTCGAGCGGTCAGGCGACATGTAACTGGGCCCTCAGGCTAGTCAAAGTTTATTTGGAGAGAAAACTAAACTAAGATTACAACCCAAACTGTCCATTGTAAAAATCCATCATAGTTGACACCGATCATTCATAACAGTATGACCACCTGCCTAATATTGTGTAGGTCCCCCTTCTTGCCAGCAAAACAGCTCTGACCCATCGAGGCCTGGACTCCACTAAACCTAAAGATGTGCTGTGGTATCTGGCACCAAGACGTTAGCAGCAGGTCCTCCAAGTCCTGAAATTTGTGATGTTTGTCCAGCACACGTTACAAACGGATGCTCTGTGTGTTCTGATACCTTTCTATTGGAACCAGCATCAACATTGTCAGCAGAAGCTCTTCTGTTGGATCGAACCACACGGTCCAGCCTTCGCTCCCCACACGCATCAATGACCCTGTCGCCGGTTCAGCGGTTCTCCTTCCTCGACCACTTCTGGTAGGTGCTGCCCCCTGCAGACCGGGAACAGCCCACAAGAGCTGCAGTGTTGGAGCTCTGACCCAGTCTTCCAGCCATCACAGTTTGGTTCCTTGTCAAAGTTGCTCACATCCTTCCGCTGCCCATTTTTCCTGCTTCAACACATCAACTTTCAGGACAAAATTTTCACTTGCTGACTCATATATCCCCCCCACTGACAGGTACCATGGTAACCAGATAACAGTGTTTCTCACTTCACCTGTCAGTGCTCAAAGTAATGGCTGATCAGTGTATATACTCGTCCTAGTTCAACTTTGACCTACAGTACTTGCCATAGTGTGCAGTCACTGTTTTCCTGTGGAATGACCGATTACCATCATGCCAGGTGTGCTCACTTTGTTTTACCTCCAGATAAATTGTTGGTCTGATGGCCATAGTTTGTTGCCCCGTTGAAACACGCCAACATAACATTGAGTACAATGTTGTTAGAACCAATGGCCAAAGATACAATAATATAAAGCCAAAATATAGTTCACGTAAGTAAATAAAGCCCTTACACAGTGTGATAATGGTACATTTTATGTGCAACTGATTGGTTGGTGTGTCAATGACGTGACGCCACAGACAAGTAAACCATAGTTTCAACTTTATTAACTTAGATTAGGTGGACCCTTTCTAGCTGTCCCTTACATATACTACAGTCACAGTACATTCAGTTAAATATTAAAAGATAACCATCCTGCCTTGGTTTGGATTTCCATTTAAAGATGCTGTCTGTCAAGATGTTCTGGTAGACAGCTCGAACTTGTTATACCCAAGTCTGTATATTTGCAGACTCTGCCAGAGGTGCCAGGAGAACAGGTTCAAAGTGTTTGCCTTTGGAGCATCATTCATTTTTAGCTGGAACATCAACTCAAAGTACATCTCAGGTACACACAGTGCAAAAGATAAGTTCAGTAAAACATTTCATACATAGTTTGCACTACCCGGGTAATACTCCGAATTTGTGCATAAATCCAGTATATCAGCCGTCGTCACTGTTTTCATCTGGCCTGGATTTTTTCAGACACTCAGCATGGCTAACAGCATGAGGACGCTTAGCGGGAGCAGCACAGCTGGCAGAGAAAGAGACAAAAGGCACTTATCAGACACGGTTTGTTCATTAAGCTCTTCCGCCTCTTCTGTTGATTATTTTTAATGACATGGCAACTCAGTGCATTGATGGCTTTGTAACAGATCACCCCAATTATAAAAATCTTTTTTCTCTCCTCCAGATAGTTTTGGTTTTATTCATCCAGGTTTTGCGATATCCTTATGTTTCCACCCCCAAAACCATGGCTGGATGAATTGAATTTTTCCGTTTTTTCTTTTCCATAAATGGTGTCCTTCAAAACACTTTGCATTGGAACTATTTTTTCAGTAGAAAGTATTTATAATAAAAACTTATCGAGAGTAACGAGGACATTGCTGAGGAATGTTATAAATGTAATTTTGCAGTATTTTTAGCAGCACAGATGAAGCTGATCGCCATTGTGTTGGGGTGGGGGCAGAACTGGACAGATATCTCCAAACCTGGACAAATGAAAGCAGAACTATCTGCATGGCTACTGCTGGAGGAAATGTGCTTTTATAATTTGGGTAAACTGACCCTTTAAATATAACCACTGTACGGCAGTACTTCTACTATTGTAATATGTTGCAGATAAAGAAAAGAAAACCAAGTTGTCTGACACAGTGTAATCAAGATTTTGTTTTTGTAGCATTAAAATGTTTGCGTCGGATTATATAGAATGAGCCAGCTGGTGAGTAGAGATGGCTAAGAAACATCTGTTGTAGTGGCCTTGGTGTATAGTATAAGTAAAGAATTAACCTGTCCATCTATGGGCATTTATTGATGTATCATACAGGAACGTTACCATGCAGACGGCCATCCATATGACCATTTATGGATCCATATCACGATCCAGCTCTGACGGTCAAAAACTGTCTGCGTTCACCCGTAATCAACACACCTGTCCTGTGATTACCGTGTCAGCAAGTTACACTTTTCCATAGCTCCACCTACTGTGCAACCAGGGAACCACCAGCAATATACACACACACACACACACACACACAAATACAAACAATACAATTATGGCTGTAACACACCAGCCCCTAATAGTTCATGTCAGGCAGACGTAACAATTACCTTAAAATATGATGAACACACTGAGCCAGAATGTATGGGCCATGTATAGACATAAGTTAGTTCAAGTCAACTCTCTTATTTGATTGCAAACCCCATTAGCTTACGGCCCCCTGAAAAAGACAAAGCTTAGTTATAGGTCTTTTCAGTATGTTTGTCTTTGTCTGGAGACTTCACAGAGCGCACTAAACCTTTGTTGTCAGGAAAGGTTTCCAGAATTCTGCCAAGCAGCCAAGAGGAGCTGTGGCGTCGACCACGACAACAATGTCCCCAGACACAAAAACCTCTTCGCTCTCTATTCCATTTATGACGTTCTCGGAGCAAAGGGAGGTATTCCTGTACCCATCTTTTCCAAAAAAGATCGGCACGGTATTGAACTTGTCGCCATCTCCATTTTCTTCTACAGAGTTCTTGCAACATGACTTTGGCAGGCAGTGTTATTGGTGCAAGGAAACCGAAGGGATCGTAAACTGAACTGATCACAGACAGCATTCCTCGCTTGGTATGAGGTTTCGTCTTCATCACCAACTTCAATTTAAATGAGTCGGTCTCCACACACTATTGTAGCCCAAGGGCTCTCTCGACTAGAAGCTCATCTCTATCGAAGTCCAGTTCCTTCAAGTCCTTAGCCCTGTGCTCCTTTGCAATGCTCTGCAACACTATCCGGCTGTTGCTGGTCCATTTTGTCAGAGAGAAACCTCGTCTCTGGCAGGTATCCATAAGATTTTTGATCATCAGAATTGCATCTTCTTCTGAGGGCAAACTCTTCAAACAATCATCCACATAAAAGTTTCGCTGGACGGTTTCGATTACCTCTGCTGAGAAGTTGGTTCCATTATCCTCAGCCATCTTCCTAAGCGCATAGCTCGCACAACTTGGTGATGACACAGCCACAAACCGATGAACGGCCATCCAATACTCCACAAAATCTCATTTTGCATCACCCTCCGGCCACCACAAGAAGCGTAAAAAGTCTTGGTCTTCTTCTGAAACCATGACCTGATAGAACATAGCCTCTATGTCTCCCATGAATGCTACGGGTTCCTGTCTGAATCTTATAAGGACTCTAGTGAGACTAGTGAGATTAGGGCCTTGTAACAATTGACTGTTCAGCAAGATTCCTTTAAATTCAGCTCCACAGTCGAATACCTGCTGGTGTATTCCTCATGAAACAGTTCATCCTTCTCGAACTTCTTTTTTAATCCTAATAGTCTTTGCTTGACCATATAGAGATTTTTGGGAAGGGTGAGGTGTTCTTTCCTGAAGGGCATTTGCAGCCTATAGTGGCTGTCCTGAAGTTGTGCAGACTTTTCCATAATACCCAAGAACCTGATGTCTTCTCTTGACATTCCCTTTTCTTCTGAACTCCTTTCATTGAAGTCATGGTTATATTGGTTATGCAGCATCTCCTCCAGAGTACATGCGGAGATCCTGTTAACAGCAGCCACAGGAAGCCCTGTCTTAGGACTACTGTTATTTCCTTCCCGAAGAGGACCATTAACAACCCAACCTAATACAGTCCATATAGCATATGGCCCATTTCCACGGCTGTTGATAACCTCCCATGGTTCCAGGACTTTTGGGATGTTGGTTCCAATCAACAAGTCAACAATGGCCTCTTATACGGGGAATCTTAACATCAGACAAGTATGACCACTTTTCCAGCTCTGCCTCTATTGTTCGTAGTTATATGAAGCACACTGGGATGATTTTGACCACAAACATCGCATGGTAAGCGCCTGTCGCGATCCCTGCTCATGTGTCCTATACACAGGCAGCCAAAACAAATTCCTTTCTCCTGTAGAAAGAGAACATTGTCACGATGCTTCTTCGCTTTAAGTTGTGGACACTTTTCCAAGAAGTGTTCTTCAGAGCAGCACGCACACACCTGGCTAGTCTTCTCCAGGATATCATGCCTCTTTGCTTCCTTTGTAGTGTCAACCACTGTGACAGTAGTAGCAAAGCTGTTACCTCTAATTCTGCTAATCCGGGGTTGAGACTTGTACTGGTTAGCACTCCGTGCTTTTAGTGAGGCACCTGTTGTGTCTTGCATGTCTCCAAAAAGTGGGTCAGAAACAATCTTAACTTGGCGTTCGATAAATCTCACACGGTCTTTAAACGGAGCTCTGCGGTTATATCTTTCCATTACTTCATATGCTTTTGCTCTCCATTGTTCTCTGAGTTTAAATGGCAATTTAGTGGTAATCATCCTCATATGTGTTGGCATGTCCAATTCTTGCATATAGCGCAGTTCCTCCATTACATTGCAACAACTCCGCAGAAATAGAGCATAGGCTTGTAGTGCCTTCACATCCTCTGACTTTACCGCAGACCAAGCCAGGGCCTTCTCAATGTAAGTTGCCGCAATCTTATATTAATTTCCAAAATGTTCTTGTAAAAGCTCCTTTGGCAACACATATCCTCTGTCAGGACTCATGTGCTGACAGCTCTTCACCACTTCTCTAGGCTGTCCACTTGTAAACTGCTCCTTTACTAGCTTTTGCTTCTACTTCATGCTCAAATGCTTTAATGAAGTTTCTGTATTGCAGAGG
>JAVQJF010012465.1:0-18945 GCA_036023855.1 Gadopsis marmoratus
GGGTGATGACCAACGAGTCTCAGCTGTGCCTGGCAATCAGCCCGAGGAGCCTGTCAAGCTGCAGCCACGCCCACACCCGAGGGAGAGAGCAGGAGAGAAACCGTGGCAACCACCACAAAAACACTGTAAAACTGGACCAATGGGTATAAAAAGAGAATAAATGTACTTCCCAAAATGTCTAAGTACTCCTTTAACTCCTGCATTTTGGTTTGGGCTCATTAGAGTCTTACCGTTTGAATACAGGTGTCAAACAATCACAAAAGGCAGGGTTGTCAACTAACTTTGGGTACCTGGCTGGAGTGAGATTTTGATGCCATGGCCCCAAAATGTTTGAGATTAAAATAACATCCTATACATTTGTTACTAAATGTATTATCACATTCTGCTGCTCTAGACTATACTACTGTACTGTACTGCAGATTTCCACCTTCATCCTTTGCCTATGTTAACAGTATTAACATTTTTGGTTCATATTGTTATCTATAGCTGCCTGTGTCATGAGATTTATTATGCTTTATTATAAATAACGGCAAAACTGGTTTTAATTTTAGTCTAACTAGCTAACAAATAACACACACGTATTGGGGAATGCAGTTATAATAATATTCTAAATAAGTCATAGCTGGTGGTAGCTCACCAACATGTTAATAATTACTGCTCTGTCCGACGGTAAATAGCTAACTATAGCTAGCAAGCTTTGGCTAGGCTACTGTTACTCAGTTCAGCAGGGGCAGTCTGTCTACTGGTGGACAGCCGGAGCAACTGTCAGACTCCTATCAGCAGTGGTATTTTGCGTTTTTTAATCCTCGTGGCAAATGGACCAAACCACATGCATCATGGGGGGGTTCAAATGGGATGATTGGCTAGAGATGCCTGCTCTGATTATGTCATTACATTTCATTTCCATCACATAGTTCTTTTTGTATAACATTTTTTTATTATAAATAAATGATTCAAGAGCCCATACTCATAGAATGGGGGTTACATAGTAAACAATGGTACGTACATTCGCCTGTTCATCTCTGTTGATGTGGCATTGGGTTGGCATGAGAATTGTTTGGGCAGCGTGAGAGTGCGAGAATGTCAGACTGAACGTGATAGCATGTATTGCATGCCAGAAGCGTGAGAGTTGGCAATCCTGCAAAAGATGGCTTGAAAATGTTGTCTGAAATCATCTCCAAGTGAACTGTAGAAGAGTGCTTGAGGAAGTGGAACACAATCCAAAAGAATAACCTTAATGGTTTCATCTGAAAAATATAATATTTTCAGTATTACTGTTAGAATTGTATGCTTCTGGTACTCCAACCAAGAAACAATTAAAGCTGACCTAGGATGATAATGAAGAGTCCAGGGTACTGCACCACTGATGCATTCTCAAAAACATCAAATACACTACAGGTGGTACAGTGACCAAAGGCTCTTTAAACACAGTTTGTATTGAGGGGACTACAGCTGGGATGGCCGCCCACAAACAGGCTTGTCACACAAGGAGGAAGAAACAAACTACACAGTTTAAACAATGCAAAACTAAACGAGCCGCACTGAAAGAACCAAAATCCAACGGGTAAACGAAGAAGGGCCAGAAACAGAGTGAGGCAAAAGAGGCGAATGGTATGTGCACTGACTATTTCTACTGAACTATCTGTGTCAATTCAACTTTAAACTGTACTTCTGTTGTCTTGTTGCTATCCCTGTCACAGTGTTTGTCCTGAAAACAAACTGATACTGTTCCTCCGAATTAATATAAACCATATCATACTTTGAAGGTGCATTTCTGCGGATTAAAACGTGACAGCAATTAGGTACATTCACTCAAGTAATTGTACTTAAAGGACATCTCCACAGATTTTATATATCAAAGTCTAAATAAAGCCTTTTGTTGCTCCAGAGGGGAATAAAAAAAAGATTGTATTTCTTCCTTTGCTGCATCAGTTTTGATTATTTTTTTATTTTGACTGTTTGTCGTGAGTCCGACAGTGCTACAAGAGTGCTATGCTAAATCGGTGGAGTACTCTTTTAACCTAAGGCTGAATTCACACCAAATCAGCCGTCGTGGTGATTAGCTTGGGGTTGTGCGGCGGTGTGGAAGTGTCACTACATGGCCATGTTGATTGTAGCAGAAGTAGAAATACGAATCAGATATCCCAATTTAAAGAGCAATACAACGCCAAGCGACTGCACAGCGATTAAGGTCTTTGTACTCCATCATGGCAGGGTTGTACAGCTCTGGAAAGGTCATCACGGCTGTGATCAGTCCTTTTTCAATCTTCACAGTTGTTCGGTAAACAGCAGAATGCTGCATGGTAAACAAGGTTCTTCTTCCCGGCTCTTCCGGCTTGATCCCCTGCTGTCCCCACGACCACAGCCTAAACGTTCACCTTCACGACCAACGTTTCAGGGCAGACCAGGAGCTTTCAATGCAACACCTGATTTGGTCTGAATTTAGCCTAAAGCCACCATAAGGCCAGTCCATCCCAGACTACTCTCATCTTCTCCATTATCTAGAGATTTGGCTTTGGAGGATGTGTTTTGTCAATCTACGTACTAGCTGTGTTCCTAAAATAATAATCCATCTATTTTGAATCATTCTGTCCTCCAGATTATTACACAACTAAATACATCCGGTCACCACCACTAACTGCTCTGTGTACTATTGTTTTGCTTAACAATAACTTGAATAAATCTACTAATGAGCCCAAGTACTATCTCCAGCTACCCAACATTCTCCACCTGCCCAAAAAAGAAAGAAAAATGGAAGGTGTGATTGCACCCTCAGCCTCTGTGACTAGGACATCTGTTCCATGGCAGATACTCCTCCCAGTAGGCCTGCACTCTTCCAGAGCTGGGCGTCACCCTCTTCAAATTGCAGACAGAAATGTTTCTTCTTTCCCTCCTCCATCTCCTTGACTGGAGTCAATACACTGCTGCTCCAGGAGCTATTACCGATATGCTCCGGCCAAGTGTAAAACCTCTATCTGGCACTTATCAGCACACCAACTCTCTATGAAAACTTCCCATTATGCCCCATCACTTCCAGTTTCCTCCACTTCCAGCAAACATGATATTGGAGCTATTTTGGTCCATTTGATGACTTCTAAGAGGAAGTTTGTCCAGTTAGTATCAAAGTATCAGTTGCAGCATGTGTCGGTGTACCACAACCATGTTTTTTTTAGACTTGTCTGCTACTGAACAATACTGTTTCTTTATAATTAGTGTGATCGAAGATGGAGGAAGCAAGATACATCACATTTAGTTAACTAAACTGAATGAATATTCTCATGTAAATAAAACTTCAGAATCAATTGGAGCAGGTTTTCTTTGAAATACCAAAGCTATGGAGATTCATGAGCTTTGTAAGAAAGCAGAATTTCATTACCTTACATCTTTATTAGGATCTTAATAAGCATACATAATAAAACGGCCTATTAAAGATTTAATAAATGAACTTCTGTGTGAAGTCAAATGGGTTTGGAAAAGGCTTTGGGGTAGACTCTCTCTCTCAATCCCACTCACACACACACACACACACACACACACACACACACACAGAAAAGAAAGGGACTCTGGGTCCTATTATACTGAAAAAATAAGCACAGCCATCAGAAAAGCCTTCTAAAACAAATTTGGTTTCAGATTTTAAAGAAAGGAGCCATGTTGTACTTGGGGTCTATTGGTAAAACAAAGCACAAAGAGCTTCAATGAAACAGAAGACCTGTGTCAAGTCTGTTCAAGAAAATCAAGTAAAAGCATTAGTAAGTGTGAGGGAAATGTCAGATAACACAAGCATCAGTGAAATCACAGCTTAGGAATACATAAAGCACGGGGGGAAATACACAAAATAATGTCAATAACCAATGTCAAATAAAGTCCAACAACCAGGCAAGGCCCAAAACAGACAGGTAACAGGTGTCGGGAATAACAAAAAAACAGGGCACAGAAGCTAAACTTGATGTAACGATCGGGCAGGGAACAGAGGAAGTGAACTAGCTCAGGTGACTGCAGGGCTAATGAGAAGTAGGACGAGGTGAGCAAGGGAATGAGGATGTGTGGTGGACAGCTCAAGGATGGCAGATCTGGGGAGTTGGAGGGAAGAACCTGGCATGGGAGAAGTGAGCAGGGGCTGGAGACAGGGACTGATAGAGAGCGCATGGCTGCAGGAGGGGATTGAGAAGCAAATTGTGACAAATATAATGCAATACAAAAATCCAGATGAGACTAAATGAGAGAATTTATTACCTGTGTTAAGTCATCCTGAGAAAGGAACAATCTCAATTTTGAAATATTCCTTAGCTGGAGATATGCGGGATTATTAGTCAAATAGTGCACCCAGAATTTTAGCCTAAGTCGTAATGTACGCTAATAGGCTACCAAGTTTATCTTGGAGAAGTTGTGGGTCTTTGGTAGGACAGAATGAAAAAACCTATGTCCTGATTAAGCTGCAGGAAATTTTGTTGTACTGTCTTGGATCTCACATGCATAAGCTCTGTTTTTGTTGATGTTCAGTAGGAGCATGTTTGAGAGCAGTTCTTTATGTCATGATGGCTGCTGATGAGTGACAGATGAGGGAGGTGGGTGGAAGGTGTGTGTGAATGTACAGTTATGAATCATCAAAGTAGCAATGATAACTGAGTCCGTGATGTCTGATTATGTGGCCCAAAGGAAGCAAGCAGATGATGAAAAGTAGTTCTCTAAGCACTGAGCCATGGGTTACCCCCTTGGTTGACAGAAGCAGGGCTAGATTTAGAGTCCCTTGTTTTAACAAACTGCTTACTGTCAGCAAGATAAGACCAGAACCAGGAAAGGGTTGTACCAGTGAGGCCAAGGTATACAGCCATGCTGCTTGGGAAGATGGCAAACAGTGATGGCAGACAGTGTAAAGGGTGGCGGGGAGGTCAAGTACAATGTGAATGTTAACAAGAACTGAATCGGCATGCTGTGAGGTCATTTGCTACCTTGATTAAGGCAGTTTCTGCACTGTGTTGGGCTCTAAAACCAGATTGTAGGGGTTCATAAAGCTCATGGTTGGACACATGTTGTTGAAGTGGATGGGCAACTGGTTCTATGATTTTTGTAATGAAAGAGAGTCTGGAAATGGGCCAGAAGATATTCAGATCATCTGGGTTGAACCTTTGCTTTTTAAAAATGTGTGTAACAGCAGCCATTTTGAGAGTGCGGGGGGGGGGACACTGACAACACTGATGCTGACAGCTTTGACCAAGGCTGTGGACACTGCATCCACAGAGCAGGTGGAGGTTTATGGCCAGCACCATAGTGTCTGTAGCACTGACCAGGGAGAAGGACAAGGACAAGGAGGAGGAGGAGGAGAAGTAGGCTGAGAGGCAGCCAAAAAGCTCCTGCAGTGCAGCTTAAAGTCTCTTTACATTGCTAGAATGAGTCTTTATATTGCTAAAGGATGTGTTCCACTGGGTGCATATGAACAAAGAAAAGTAATGGCTCTAAACCTGACCCTTGAGGAACACCATACTCCATTAAGGAATGATGAAGAAAAAGAACAAGCATTAGCTAGAATGACAGAAAGGGTTCAGTCAAGACTTAAACAGGTTAAGAGCTACACCATTAAGGCCAAGATCTCTCTCAAGGCAATTAACAAGATGCTGCTGTTTTCTTGTGATATGCTCTTTTTTTGGCATTTGAGGAGGAAATTCAAAGTTCAGTTTCTATGCATATACTGAATCATTTGCTCTCCTTGTCCTCCTCTCCAATATATTGCAGAACATTTGCCAAGGACTGTATGATTTACCTTTGAAGCAAACAACTGCCATATTCCAAATATCCACCAAATAAATGCAAGATCTCTTTTAAACACTAAGTGAGCATACCAGCTCTCCCTTTGTTACTCCATAAACATGTGTTAGCCCCTGGGGTGGCCAATTTCCAATGTAATAATCTATTTAATCACAACTTAACATTATTGATCCCCCATGTTAAAAGCTATTTATGTGAAGGTCTGTGAGCTGGCAGAGTGACGAGCTTACTACCCTCTGTGTCATTCATTTCCTACATTCCATTTAGGCCTGCAGTGTGCCTTTTGGTATAAAAAATTAAACATGTATCTGCTGAAAAGGATCATATGTGTCAGGGAAACAGACAAAGGACAGGAAACATACAGTACAGTATTTACTGTAGACTGCATCAACATCATAATGTGTGTTTCTGCATGTGTTGTGGCATTTGAGCCATTTGAGCAAATGTTGACACCAAACATGCCCGCAATTTGTGATCTGAAATGTCTGCGATTAGCATATCTCAGACAGGTAATAGATATCATGTTTATATTCCCTGAGATTTTAGCTATTAACGCATCACCTACTCCAAAGAGTTCAAAAAAGGTTATAATTTTATCACTCAAATTGCCCAGGCTGGAATGAATTTGGGTGTTTTTTCAATCTCACAAATGAGGAGAGTCGATGCTTAAACCCATCTTACTGTCTTTTCTTTTTGTTTCTGTCTTTGACACATACAGTATTTGCGTCAGTATTTAGTCGACAGTCAGTATCCTCAGACAGCTCCAGCGCTCTTGGCTGCCCCAGGATCAGCACCCTGGACAGCAGAGTGAGGCAGGCTGAAATCTTTTTTCCAACAGAGGGGCTGCACAAAAATGTTCAAGTTAGGATTTTCACTTCTTTTAACTTATTCCAAGTTGGATTAACATACGTTGTTGAAACTTTTACTCTATGATAACCGTTATGTTTTGTTGACATTGGCTTGATGTCAACATTCTTTGGGACGAACAATGATGGATATTCGTCTAAGACAATCAGCCACAACCTCTCCGTTAAGCTGTTAACAAAGAGGTGTTCAGCCTGATTTGAGTTTTGTTGGTGGGTTTCAATTCAGTCCTGTAGGACACAGTTATCATGCAACATGTATCAGCAGGACTGTGAGCTCTGTGTCAAATGTTTCTATCACCTTCTCTGACGGTCATTATTTTTCTGACTACTGAGCTCCAGAGCCAGAAAGTGAGTTTGCGTTGACAACCTCAAAACGTTTCATTAACAAATTTCTTAATACAGTAATTTGATATTTATTGCTTTTTTTGTGGTATAAGCCAATCGCACAACATGGGGCTCAAACCCACAACCCTAAGATTAGGAGTGTCATGCTGTACTGACTGAGCTAGTCAGGCAAGATATGACAAAAGAAAATGCGTCTTCCAATAACACTTGTTGAGTTTTTGCTTGTTGCTTATTTTCTTTATATTGTCTTTTTATCGTTTTTATTGGTTTTAGTTCTTTTATGTTTTTTGTATTTATTAATCTTTTATCTTGCTTTTTTTGCTTTTATATTTTAATGCTTTGTTTTATTGCTTTCTGAGTATCCTGTTTTTACCTTCTCTGTCAAAGCACTTTGTAAACTTAAAAGGTGCTATATAAATAAAGTTTATTATTATTATTATAATATCTCAAAACTGCTCAGAGCGTAGATAGAACATTATAATTCTAAAGTTGCGAAATGAACAGTGATATGATGAATCTCGCAGAACCTGTGGACCATCCTCAAGGCACCCTAGGGTGCTACGACACCCAGTTTGGGAAATGTTCATTTAAATAACTGCTCAAGGTACAAAGAGATCAAGTTATCCAATTTTTCCATCCAAAGCCCAGAAAATGAACATAAATTTGATTTTCTTTCCTACCCCATTAATCATCTCACAACCCCGCGGATTAATCTTGTGTAGAGGGGGCCTGATCTACTGACCTGTATTAGAGTAGTAGACTAGCTAAAACAGTAAAATGCTATTTACGCTTATTACTTTAAAATAATTGACATATATAAGAATATATCAGTCACAGGGACCAATTTTCTTCAGAACCAGTACTTTTACATTTTATACTTTTACATTACATATTGCTGATAAAACTTCTTTTTAAACAAGCTTATTCTTACGTATGCTAAAAAATAAAAGTTGGTGTTGTTTTTACAGTGTAATTTTTGTAGTTTGTGTAACAGATTCAAATCTCTTTCCAATCAGGACAAATTTAAGACAGCACCACAGCCCGAAATTAACAGAGAGAAGTCCAAATAGTGCAATAAACAAAACAAACCAGCAGAATTTAGTGAATCCTAGATTGCAGTAACACTCCCATCGGAGTTAGCAACAGGAATCCTGCTCATCATTGAATAGACTATTCGAGTATCTTGGACAGCTCCCCTTGTTGTTGTTTTTTTTAATACCAATAAGCTGAAAATACCAAAAATAAAAATGTAAATATATTGTATACAGTATAGGAGCCTTATAGGGATTTTTAAATAACAAAAAAAAGTTTGGCAACATGGCTGCTCATACACTTGGGTGGGTACATGTGACTTCCGTACACAAGCGTACCTAGCTTACTAAACCAAGTGTATATATAATGTAATCAGTCACATATATAATTGCCTTGCAGGCACACACATTCTTGAATGTACACACACACACACACACACATACAGACAAACACATCCACATTTATACATGCATTGGAGTCAGCTGCATGTGCCAAGTAATTAAAGTCCAAATCATGATATGTCAGAGCCCTTCCTCATGCCCTGCAGCTCCTGGAAGGTGTCCTGCCTTATCAGAGCCATATTGATCTGAGCCGGAGGAGAAGCTGGTCTGAGGGAATTTGTTTTCATTTTGGAAGAGGACACAGCTGTCAGCGGGCCAAAGATTAGTCCATCTAAAGAGCTTTTTTGACAGCATCGCTAAATAGCGTCTGGCTGGATGCAGACGGGGAGAATCACAGCTCAATGTCCTGTGTGTGAAATAAATCATATATGTATCGTATGTCCAAGAGCACAGAGAGGTTTGAGATAGGGCTTTACCTACACTGTAAGATCATCAGTCCCTCATCAGGAATCCACACTGAAAGCCACCTAAATCATCAGTCTTCTGGCATTAGCGTTGTGAGAAGCCCAGGTTTTTAGGTGGGAACTATGGCTGTTTTTCTGTGAGACAATTGGCATGGTGGAGGTTCATTACTGTATGTATCTAATACTGTAAGACTTTGGTCTGATTTGTAGGCACTTCTCAATCACGCTGATTGAATTTTTAACACTACCTTAAAATTGCATGTTCAATTTGAGGTAACGTAAATCAATGGACATGATTCATGTTGTGATCAGTTTGACACAAGTCTGGAAACAACATGTCAGAGCTGGAGACTTGGGACTTGCACTAAAGTTGGACTTAAATCAAAAAATGTGGACTTGAGATTTGAGTTTGTCTTGATTGCCAGGAGACGTCTCTTACTTGAGATCTGGTTTTTTTATTACTCAATTCAGCAGTTCCCCTAAGCTCCACAGAGCATTTTAGCACCTTTTAGTGCATTGTTTTGGTTTTACAGCCCACAACTACACTGTATTGGTTCACAAAGTTAGCGACTAGCTGGTGAACATAGTAGAGCATTTAGCAGCTAAATAGACAGACATTTAAAGTGGCCAAAAAAACTGATTAATGAAGGTTTAACTTTGAAATTGTTGCCGTACAGTATGTTCTATGTACTCCTGGTCCTCCTGGCATCATTGCTTGGTTGCACGTGCAACATAATGCACTTCTGACTGCACCCAACTTCACCCATCAGTGATGCTGGGTTTAGGTGAAACTGGATTGAAACTTTCAACCAAAGATTGCGGTTTCAGCCTGGCCTAAAGACCAGGCTTGTCTCAAGTTTTGACCAGGTAGGATTTTGGAAGAGTGTGCAGTGACAGGACTAGAAGGTCTTAATTATGTAAAAAATAACAAGAGTAAGTGTAAGTTATATTTCATTGTCAGCATGCAGAGACTTGTAAGACGCATTAACACTTGTTAAAACTGACTTTGTCTTGAACGACTTTTAGAATTTTTACGTAAAGGTTTGATAATTCATAGTCATTATTAGTCAGGCGTCCACATTGATCCAGACTGACATAGCTCAAGAAGTATTGGATTACCATGACATTTTGTAAAGACATTCATGATTCCCTGAGGATGAATCCTACTGACTGTTCCTCTCATGCCACCATGAAGTTGACATTTTTGCTTTCAAGTTAAATGTCTCAATCACCACAAGAATGGATTGCCATGAAATTTTGGTGCAGATACTCTGGGTCCCTAGAGGATGAATCATGATGAATTTGGCGATCCTCAAATTTTAAAAAATGTTCACATATGCTGGGAATACTGTATCTCCACGTATACAAAGTGGATTGGGCCAAATGTTGGCACAGAGGAAAAATCCCAGTGACTTCCCCTGACATTTTCTGTAGCGCCACGTTGACCAAGTTGACATTTGTGGTTCAGAGTGACATGTCTCCACAACTGTTGGATGGACTAGCGTGCAGGTTGTGCAGGTATTCATGGTGTTTGTGCACTGTGATGGCCCCTGATTTTTCAGCTAGCACCATGTTCAGGTCAAAAGCTCAATTAGTCCCACATGGTTTCATGTGATTTTTGACACAACTGCAGAGTATGTGTGGGCCAGTGCCTCAGAAACACTTTCCTTCCTCTTAGTGACCAAATACTATATACAAATCCTACTTAAAATACGTATTACTTGTGCAGGTTGTGCAGATATTCATGGTGTTTGTGCACTGTGATGGCCCCTGATTTTTCAGCTATCGCCATGTTCCGGTCAAAAGCTCAATTAGTCCCACATGGTATCATGTGATTTTTGACACAACTGCAGACTATGTGTGGGCCAGTGCCTCAGAAACACTTTCCTTCCTCTTAGTGACCAAATACTATATACAAATCCTACTTAAACTACTTATTACTGCAAGATTTATGCTGTACTTGTACATTATACTACTACTCTACACTGTACAATTTGTTTAACAAATGCAAAGTGCAATACATAAAACCTGAAAAGTGTGAAAAAAAATGAGAAAGCTTTACTTTAATGATTTATGGGTGTGTGGGTGTCCATTTTTTAAATGCTGCATCAATATCATTTCAGTGCCGGTAAGCTTTTTTAAGTTGAAATCTTTTGTTGCTGATGTGTGCAGCAAGCTCGCTGTTACACCCACCATTTCTTCACAGTTGCTAAACCACCCCCTGTCTGAACTCTATCCCCTCTGATGGATCCCCTTGTGTTCATTTATTGAACCCAGGTAGGTGTATCCAATTAGTGTTTCTGTGTCTCCCATGTCAGGCTATGCTAAATCTGCCTCCAAAAAGCTGGGGATCCTATTAGCTCGGAGTAACGCCTCTGTATTTTATACTATGGCTTTTATGGGCTCTCCAATGTCATTGCATCAAAGGAGCCTTGTCTGTACATGAATCTCGCCATGCCAGAATCCTTCAACCCCATTATCTGGGTGAAGTGCCCTTCCTCAGCTATTTGTATCCTCCCGCGCCTCGCGCCATTACCTTCCACTGGGTAATAGCTCTTTAGGCTTTGTGTCTTTCTGTCCTGCTTTCGTTAGTAGAAAAATAAAAGCGCTAAACTAAACTTGTTTCGTTTCTTTTTCTGAAAATGCTAGCGCACAACTCTTTTGTGTGGTGTAATACTGCTTCAAAATAAGATGATTGCTACATCATAAAGCCTGTTAGAGTAAGTGTTGATGCTATAGAGATAACAGGCTCATCTTTGTCATGATTGTCTGTAACATGGATACAGAAGCAGCACTGAAGTGATACGACCTGGGTAAATACCATAACAGCAGCTCAGCAAACCATCTAAAAACAACATTATATAATCTTACCTTGAGAAAAACTCAAGACACCACTTCCATCTTTTTATTGCTTTCTCATTAAACTCAAATTAGATGATTATTTACTCTGGATCTGCTCAGTCATGCTTAGCCGGGTCTCTTAAGTCCCCTCTGCAGTGCCGGATGGATATGGAAAAAAATAAAACTCAAGGATAATGGAAAATTGATTTTTATCTCCCCATATCTGTTTAAATATGATTAACAGTGAGTTTGACACAGCACGTCAAATTAATTATGACGTGCAGTGGGAAAAGGCAATCAATAATTGACAAGATAAATATAGATAACGGCTCATAATGCTCCTGACGCAGGTCACACTGATAACAAATGAAGCATTAGCATGTGAATGATAATCAGGAGTCATTAGGCAGGTTTTGACATCACCTCTAGCACTCTGAGGGCAGCCGGTGAAATTAACTGAGCCTCGTATCTCTCTGTTAATCTGTGCTGCAGCCTGATAGGAACCTAGAGGTCATTCGGCAGAGCACCGTGTTACTCCTCCACGCTGACCCCCCCCCATCCCCAACCTCCACCCCCGCCACTCCCTCCCCGATGCAGCTCCACTGTTTCCCCTGAATCAAAAGTGAAGTGGCGGCTAATGAAAACGAATAGCACATTTGTATGTCGTTAGCGCAGAGCGGGGACCTCTGTGGGGAAGTGCTGGGCGTGTGAACATAGTTCAACAGTGATTACGCAGAGGTTAACGGCCGCCCTGACATAAGTGTTAGACTCCTCGTATTATGTCGAGTCACTGAGCTGTTGAACCATTTACCACTCTCTCCCCCTCACAGTCAGATAAAGGTATTTGCCTAAGGCTAGACAGATGTACTTTGCATTTATGAGAGCATACATTACATTTGACATCAAACATTTGCTTAACACTGCTTTGGAATCTCATTTCATTTTAGTCCAGTTGCCGTTGCCATCACAGTTTTGCAGTAGACACCATTTCTTTTATGACACGTACATTTAAAAAAAAAAAAAACACACATGTGGGGCTGCAGCGGATGTAAGCAGCAAAGATCTGTGCAAAGTCCCGGCCTTAACTTATCATCTGCCTGCTCAAAACTATAGGTTTTATCTGACAGGGCTCGTAAATGGGTTATCTAAAATCCAATACATATTGGAAGAGAGATCGCAGGGGGAAAAGGCTCGCTTGACTGTATCATCCTGATCCATAACTTTCCTTCCAACCAGGGGCCCATTTATTGTCTATTCCATCCGAAAGATGGGTCTGTCAGTTGGGTGGGAGTCTTGCTGCTGTTTATTTTCAAATCAATACTCAATTACTATAAGGAAGATCCACTCCCTTGCCCATTTTCAAGATGAAATTATGGACTGCAGCAATAACACTTAGTCAAGGCGAAAGCTGGTGTCATTAACTCACAGCTGGGCAGGATAAGTACACCAGCATTTTACAACAACTGGATCCCCGCCCCCCCCTCGTTTTACCCTTTTAGTTTCTAATTAATCACCATGAAAAAGACCCTTCACCGCATGACGGATGACCAGAGAAAACAATTTTCACCCTAAGAGCCTTTTAATTTTAAACTCTGAGAGCTCATTGACTGCAACTCCCAACAACCCATCAATGCTAGTTTTTAATGCACTTCCTCTTTTGTTATTGAGAAGAATGGAGAGGCAGCGAAGGCCCCGGCTCCTCTTCATAACTCATGTCATTGATTTGCTAAATGCCAGACATTTGCCATAGGAGAGAGTCCTGTCAATGGCTTTGGCAGGGTGTGCGTAAATTACTCCATTAGGGAGAGTTTTTGGTTATTTATAGTTGAGAGGAATAGAGGTTAGGCTGCATAAATGAGCATGGATTGAGCGCTGCAAGTCAAATACACCCCTTGTTTTGTCCTGTCACACGAAGAGGTCCTTTTAGTTGGAGAAAAAAAGCTCCTCCAATATTCCAGCATAGAAACAGAAAAGCCATCATTCACTCTAATACATTATGACAGACGGGCTTTGCTCTTGTGAAAGTAGGCTAGACAGGTCCGAGGGCAAAATCCAGCCCTGGCCGGGAACTGTGACAAGCGGTTCTGTTGTGGTTATTGTTAGCAGCCACACAAGTTGGACGGGCCAGTCAAAACAGTCCTCTGACATTGGAGCATGTTGGAAGAGATGCTGTCTTTCTGAGAGTTCAGTAACAACGGGCCCAGTCATAAACCGGTCATAACTGACTTCAGTTAGTGCTTAAATTTAAAGCTCACCAATATGTGGTAAAGCCTGTGCTGCCCAACAAGTCCTGCAAATGTGAGCTTTCCAAAACCAATAAAAGCATTTTCTCATCTGCCAGCGCTATGGTCAAAGGGAGCATTTTTTTTCTCTATTTTACACAAGAAGTTCAGTTTACGCTTAGCAGAGAGTACTGCTCAGCCTCTGAAAACAGTTGTGGAGTAAAAATACTAGAGACATCTCAACGCCTGCTGCTTCAGTTTTAACCATTCATTTTGAAAACTTAATTTTGTGAGTGCCCCTTTAGGATTAGGTTAGGTTTAGGCACAAACATGCAAAAATTAAATAAATTATAGTAATAATTAATAATAATTGCTGTCTGCCACAGTGTCTTTTTTGACACTGTATTTCCAAATTCTACATATAGTGACTTTAAGAATCATTTTGTGTGTCATAATGTAGAGTTCAAGTTCAAGTTTATTTGTCACACAGGGTACAATCATAGTGAAATGTATGTCCGCAAGCTCCGCACAAAAATCCTTTGTTGATTTGGTTTTTATCTTATGTATTTTTCTATCTTTCTCAACAGCTCTATTTATGTTAGTTGTTGTCTGTGATCAACTTGTATTCTGTTACTGACTGCTGTGCCCTATGATTGTATGAGCACTTTTATACATTTACGCATATACCTAGATTACCTGTATGCATTGCCTAATAAATTGTTGCTAAATAAAAATTCTAATGAATGCAAAGGGGTTTGGATACATTCAGGCTGAGACAATAACTATAAACTCTCAAATCAGTTTCATGCTCTGTATTGGAACTATGTTAAATTGCACCATCCCCATCAGATACCTGCATACATCCATGCTTCCCGGATGGCTATTTCAGCTGCTTCACTGCATTATTCCACATAAGAACAGACACAATCAGACTACAGCACAGGTCAGAACAGAGACCACCATTAAATTATGGGGTGAGTGATGTAATAATATAGAATATTATATATAATATAATATAGACTACTATAATATATACTGTAGTATTAAGGAAAGAATATTTTTTAGGTAGTCATGCTCATGCCCTACTGAGTGAGCCTCTATGGCTACAATCAGCAGGTTATTGTCTGAGCTTCCCTATCTAATCACGACATTGTAGGTTTTTTTTTTTTGCATTACGGAGAAATATTTCAGCATCATGGCTGCCTTTAAAATATATTTCTGATAGAAAAATGTTTTGAAGTGATTGCTGATGAGGCTGCATTCAACCTGATTCAAAGTAGTTTCCTGCGCTGCTGTCGAGACCTGCAAGTCTTTAAGATGCCAGGGGTGGATTCCTGTAGGTCTCACTATTTGTTCATCTCTGCTGTTTGTTTTTCAATCACAGACAAATTACATGGCACAAGATAAACCAATAGCAAGCGCCACAGGACGCACGGGGCTTCAGTACCACATCCTCAGGAGACATACTATCAGACAATTTTGTATATTTCTTACTTTTTATAAATTGACTTTTTGAATGATTGCAACTGTTTTGATTAAATGAGACTAATTCAATCATGCAGGGTTTCAATTTAAAATGTGTCCCATCGATTCAGTTTAAAGCCGTTGATGGTGAAATGTGATCCTTTCTAACCATCAGTTTTTTTTTTGTTGCACTGTCATTTTATTTATATGCAGCAGGTCTTGGTTTCTAAGTGCCACCATGTGTGATGCACAGGAATATGAGCAAAGTAATATTACACAAACTCTTTTACTCATTCAATGTGCGAACGTAGTGCCAGTGCCGTCGGACTGCATTTAACAGAATAAAAGATAAATGGAGAGTGACAAAGTGCCCCTGAAGGGTAGTGATATTTTTTGCCTTGACTCTTCTATGACACCTTGATAAGGCAATTATAGAGTAATTACCTTAACAAGTGGCATTAGAGAAAATTATCCTCATTTCTCTGCTAAAATAACACCAAATCAGTAGTGAGTGAATTTCAGAATCTCTAATCAGCATCTTATTAGGCACTGCAAATGCCTGATTTAGTCAGCCTTCAATGACAAATGCAATTAGTACTATAAAACAACAAAAATGTGACAACGTTGTGCCAAACAAGGCAGATAAATCCGTCACATCCTTCAGAGGTTTCTCCAATTCATAATGGCTAATTGCATTTGGAGAGTCTGTGTGCACGATTCCAGCAACCCCTGAGATGCTATCTGTGGCCTGCGTAAAACAAAAGGTTCAAAGTCAATGGGAGCCATGCTGGGACTGAGTGCTGGAGAATCTCTCCTCTTTCAGCAAATGAAACAGATAAGCAGAAACGTTTGCCTCCTCTCTTCTCCCGAGTTAGCTGGTGCAGCAAGGTCAGGTGAATGTGATCAGCCACTGTGTCTAAGCGTATTATCAGGTGAAATCTGTGGAGTGACGTGAGCGAAACCGGGCCAGTCAGCTGTCTGGAAAAATCATTACACTGCGGCGGACATTTTGGAGAACTTTGGAGGCAATCGGCCACTCGGGATGCGTCGTGGATGTCTGCGTGACCAAGACGCCCTTGAATGAAACACTTCCTCATCACACCAGTCAGGACTCAATCGAGAGTTGATGATTCTTAGGAGAACATGCCAAGATGAGCTCTCAGTAAAACACAGTGTACTGTATATCCAAATCTCTAAAGCTGCAGCACCTACCGAAAAAGTGGGAATTGACAAACACGGACGCAAAGTACATCACATGTAAAGCAAGCAAGTCCCAACAGGTGCCTTTGTTGAGTCGTGATGGTGTTCAATCTGTCAGCAATAGACAGAAAACAGATGCGTTCTGTCGCTTTAAAAGTCACCAAAGTCAACTTCTTTCATTTATCTCCTTAATGTTTTAACATCACGCAAACTTTAACTTGGAATTCATAATTAGTCCCATAATCACATCTCATTAATTATAAGCTATAATTAGTCAGAGATCAGCCTAATGATAAGACACAATTATGTCTCCAGATGCATTGTTTCTAATCAAGCCCTAATAGTCAAATGCAGCGCAGAGAGTGTAAGGTGTAAACTGTCTGTCACCATGAAGTAACTTCCTGCATCTCTGACCTCCTTTAAATACATTTTACCCTGTCTGCCTGTGTGCACGACGCATGTCTGTCCCAGTGCTAGTGTGTGTGTGCACGTTAAGTGTGATGAGGTATAGTTATTACCATACATAAACTGGACGTTTGAAGTAAAATAGCATTTAATGACTTATTTGAAGTATTTGAATTGCAAAAGGGGATGAAACATCCCTTTGAGGGAGGAAATGCCATATTCCAATCAAACATTTCACTGTTGCGAAGGTTAATGAATGCCATTAGCCCAGCGCCAATAAATTCAGACTTGTACTTTCACGAGATGCATAAATTAGATAAAGTCTCCAAATCCAAGGCTTCATACAGGGGAGAGGGAACGTATGATAGCAACACAATTACATGCCTGTGGAAGGAATGGCTGCTAAATGGAGGCAATTTGACAAGCTTCGCCAACTGGAAGATAGTATTTCCATCAACTTCTGCTTGTTTTGTAAAAGCACACTTCCGTGTACACAAGCTAGACCATCAGCAAGTTGTTTTTCTTGTTGTGTGCTAAAATATTTCTCAATTATAAAATGTTGCTTCATTAACATATATTTAGAAAATTGTAGCTCATCTGCATGCGCATTAGCGAGATTCATCACTAAACTGAATAATGCCACACCAAACTGTTACCAATTCCAACGACTGGTTTATTGCATGACTGAATGGGTGACAATATTTATTTTCAGAGATATTACAATAATTATTAACCAATTTGCACTTTATGTTTCCTTTGAGATGCTAATTAGTTGTTCATTTGGTTGTATCCCTTTGGCTAATGGCTCGTCACTTCTAAAAGTGTCCTGCTAATAAGGTCTGACGTAGGCATTTTCTATACTTCATTACTCCTTTCAAATGATCATTGGCCTCCTTAATTAGATGATAGTTGAATTATAGCCCCACTGTAGACTGCGACCTTGAAAAGAAGTTGAGATCTGACAAATGATACCCAACGCCAGCGGCTGAGACGGAATGACACTTTTGGTAGGTGTTTTTCAGCCACATGTAAACCCTATTAAAAGGATGACATACCTGTGATCGTTCAGCTTGAAATGTCAGTAACAAGAGTTTACTTCAAGGCGACTGTTGACTTCATGCCCATTGGGGTGGGATATTAAAAATCTCTGCTCTCACGTCTGCAGTCTCTCCAGGTTGAACAATGTTATTGAGAATTCCCTCATGAACATACTGAACTGATGGCATAAATGATAAAATAAGGTTGCCAAATACGTAAAGTTTAGTTTTGGTTTAAGTTGCGACAACCTTAGGCAATGTATTGCTGTGCGTAACTGCCATGTGGTAGTGAAAATATGCCAGCATACAAGCAACTCATTTGCACGATGACATGATTAGAAATGGGAATTATGTTCTCCTTAAGAAACCTGTAGATGATTCTGATTGAGACTTTCTGATTTTTTTCCTGGCTCATAACCACAGAGAATAACCACAGCTAAAAAAATCATGCAACAAGGAAGTGTTTAATGTTTAGAGAAACATAAAGTTGTTAAGAGGAATTGATGCGTGGGCTGTGTTATTCTTTCAGTTATTAACATTAGCATATTTGGATGAAAACGGGAGCATGTCTAACATCAATGACAGCAGTTTGTGATTGGTTCCACCTTCTTCTCTCAAGCCTGCTCTTATCATCAAGGCCAATTATTTTTTCTTAACCCCAAAGAAATTGCATAGTGTTATCATAGCCATCTGCACAGTAGGGTCAAGAAACAGTAAAAGCATTTTCCATGGTTTGACCCGTACTCTGCTATTAATAAACTGCTGGTCCGGTTTGTCAAGTCTTACACATCACTTGTGGATTATGGAATGATAGGAGTGCCACAATAAAGAATAAATATGTAAATAAAAGAATAAAAGAATATCACAATAAATGTGGAAATATAAAGAGAAATAAATAAAATAATAAAATAATACGACAATAAATGTGGAAATATAAAGAGAAATATATTCTTTTATTCTTT
>JAVQJF010012468.1:0-34150 GCA_036023855.1 Gadopsis marmoratus
CACACACACACACACACACACACACACACACACACACACACACACACACACACACACACACACACACACACACACACACACACACACACACACACACACACACACACAGCAGTTGATGCCACATGATATTTTTATTTCCTATTGTTGCTGCTCAGCTGGTGTCAGTGTTTCAGTCTGTCTGCTCACATCTGGCAGGCTGATGTACAGAGACGAGGTGTGTGTGTGTGTGTTTCAGGGGAGATGAAGAGAGCAGGATGGAGGCAGCAGTGTGTCCTCCGTCTCCATCCTCCTCCATCTCCTCCTCCTTTTGGGAACCATTTACTCCGGTGCTGCTTGTTCTTGCGCTGGAGGTTTGAGGGGAAAGCAGCGACAGCACTTGCAGCAAAGACGCGAGGGGACAATAATGACGAGCCCCTCCTGTAAACGCTGCGTCTGCACGGCTCTGAGTGCTGCTATTGTTTTGGGGGGGAAACACGCCAAGATGTCTAAATGAATTCAGGTGCGAGGGGAGAGCGTGGGTGCACTCTGGAGGAAGAGCGTTGCCACTTGTGAAATCCTGCTTTTAAGTAAGTCATCCGGACGGGAGAGACAAAGATGGAGGGAGACGGAGGCAATGGGTGGAGAGAGATGTTTTGATAGAGGGAGGGAGGGAGGGACTGGACGTGACAGCAGAGGACACAGACATTTAAAAAAAAAAAAGGAAAAAGAGAAACAGATGGAGGATGTTCAGACGGAGTCTTGCTCCGTGGATGCAGGATTAGATGAGGCAGTGAAGAAGCGAGGCGTCCTGCCTGCTGCTGACAGGAGGAGGGCTGACCTGCCACGGCTGTTTGTTTGTTTGTTGATCTGAAGGATTCCCATTCTGTGGTCACTCATTCACTCATTCATATTCACTCACTCACTCACTCATTCATATTCACTCACTCACTCACTCACTCATTCATATTCACTCATTCACTCACTCACACTCACTCACTCATTCATACTCACTCACTCATTCATATTCACTCATTCACTCACTCTCACTCACTCACTCGTTCATATTCACTCACTCACTCATTCACTCACACTCACTCATTCATACTCACTCACTCATTCATTCACACTCACTCACTCTCACTCACTCACTCATTCACACTCACTCACTCACTCACTCTCACTCACTCATTCATATTCACTCACTCACTCATTCACTCACTCACTCACACTCACTCATTCATACTCACTCACTCATTCACACTCACTCATTCATTCTCACTCACTCATTCATTCTCACTCTCACTCACTCATTCACTCATTCATTCTCACTCACTCACTCACTCACTCACTCATTCATTCACACTCACTCACTCATTCACTCATTCATTCTCACTCACTCACTCATTCACTCATTCATTCACACTCACTCATTCACTCATTCATTCTCACTCACTCACTCATTCACTCATTCATTCACACTCACTCACTCATTCATTCTCACTCACTCATTCACTCATTCATTCACACTCACTCACTCACTCATTCACTCATTCATTCTCACTCACTCACTCACTCACTCATTCATTCTCACTCACTCACTCACTCATTCATTTTCATTCACCCACTCACTCTGAGCTCTGTGGTGACTGTAATTCCTTCCCTGTCAGCAGTCATCTGGACTCCACAGCTTTAGCGTCCTGAGACGGCTGCAGAGCTTTTTGCGCCCTGAAACGCCACAAACCGAGATTGATTTTGACATTAAAATAAAGACAAAGCGGCCGACTGTTGGCACAAGCAGCGGTCAGCTGGAGACGTGATCAATAACGATCCGTTTGGAGCGCTGACCCGGCCGCCTGCGGTTTTGGATCTTGGCACTGTTTTTCCCGGGTATCGTCTTCTTGCTCTGGTCAGATTCTTCGCCTCCTCCTCGTCTCTGATCAGCTGTTTCCTCTTTAATTGTATTTGGCCGATCTGATATTTAACACGGGTACATTTGAGTTTGAAGAAAGGTTTAATGCAAAACAAGTTTAGATTCCTCAGAGTAAGTAAGAAATCTAAACGAGCAGGCGACGGCAGTAGGGGTTTTTGTATATTGTGTTGGCCCTGGCAATTGATATGAAAGTCCTTTAGGGATTTTAAGATGTGAAACTGTTTTCTTAGAAATGCATTTCGGCCTAAACACTGTTTATATATCGAGATGACTAAGCTGCTTTTGCTTTTTAGACGTTTCTGTCTCAGCCGCCGTGACAGGAAAAGCTCAGGCCTCAGTAATAATATTAACGAGGGACGAGAATAATGTCTTGAAGGCTGTTGGTTAAAATCAGCGTTCCCGAAAGTCCTGCGTTGTTCAAAAGCCCCCCCGACCCCTGACCTCCAACGTGAGCACGAACTTTGTTGCTCTTTACACGACGACCTCAACGGACTTCCACCTTTGCTCCTGCCATATTACTACGGCCACTAGAGGTCGCCTATACTGCTGCACAGACCTCCGACTGTATGGACATGTTTTTTGGGGGAGGATAGTCTCGGATATTTGGATAGCTGATATCCGAGCCAAGACGTCCTCTACCGTGCGCCGGTCACAGTTGACAGTCCGATCATCAACCTCCCAGATTGATAAAAACGACAGCTGACAGGGTTCAGAGGTCGCGTTCCTTCCGTTTGCCGTACGCACAGACCGTTTCCTGCATGCAGCCAAAGCCCGCTCTAACGTGATTGGTCAATACTACTCGGACTACAATGCAGGTATCTGGATATAGAGGTTATCCACCGACAGCCGGTGTCTTTTTAACTACGACGACCATCTTTCCCTGCTGTTAACCGACTGACCCGTCTACAACGTTTTGGTTTGATTTGTAGCTTTGCTCATTTTTAATGGGTGAACTTTATTTGGGTCCTGCTTGTGTGGAGACGATGTCGATCGCTGCTGCATTTGAAAGTCTAACTTGGGTTTGTTTTTGTTTTTTGCCTGGAAAAAAAGGTTCGGTTTTGTTGGTTTGTTTATTATATGATATGATATTATATATTTTTTTTATATATTCCTCAAAGGAAGAAATCGAACAAAATATAATTTTGGTGTTGGTACCAAAATTCAGATTGTGAGCACAGTTTTTATAAAAGCCTGACTACTTAAGGTTTCTGTTGTTTTCCAGTTAAAATGGCTGCTAGATGTTTGCTTTGGAAAATGAGCCTCTCTAAGTCAGCTGGATGATCGGTGATTGACAGCTCTCTCCTTCGCCCAGACATCAACACGAACCCTTCTTACGCCTGATTGGTTGGGCGCTTCGCTGTCGTCAATGGCTGTGGTCCACCTGCTCTGACACGAGGTTCTGTTGATCTGAGGTTTTAAGTTTGACTTTCAAAATAGCGTAAATGTCCTCAGTCCTTGGTGTTTGATTATTCTTGAATCAGAAACTATATTTAATTTCTGTTTCCACTTTACAGCTTAAGAGCTCAGAGGCGGATGTGGGATTTTATGATGCATTAAATTTAAATTGAATCAAAATTGGATGAAATGGTTTGCACCCCTGCTGACAGGAACAACTGTGGAAGCAGGTAATTAAACAAGATTACTTCACACAAGCATGCATTAAATATATATTAATTATATTTGACAGAGAAGGCAGAAGGTCCTTGTGCTGAGTTACAACCTGATATCTTGTCGGCACATGAGGCGTTTCAGCCACGACGCTCAGTCCGACCACACGTGTCTGACGGAACAGATACGCTTCTATTTGAATCAATGCAGCTGTCCACTCGTGTGTTATCTTCAGTTTTACGGGCACGTTCATCGAGATTGTGTGTTGGGCTCTGTGTGCCACCAAAACGTCGGTGCTTTATAGCTACATGGCGAGGCGTTTATGCTTAATGCGCCATCCGCTGCGGTATTCTCGACGTGCCAGGGGGCGCACCAGAGAAACCGTTCTGTGAATAAGCAAGAAGTCGACGTGTGTTGCCGGGAAATTGTCATAAACCCACATGGCTGCACTTGAGCTCGTCGTTGCTGAGGACGAATCGAGTAAAGAATCATTTGGCGGTCCCTGTGGTCTCATCGTGGAAGGGATGTAGAGGTTCGTACCTGCTCAGCCAGTCCAGCTTCGAAGGCGTCCTTGTTGAAATGCTGCATGAGGTGCACCAAGTTACACGACGGCGTCACTTTTGGAGCCCGGAGGGGCGCCTGCTTTAAGCTGTGTTCAGAACAAATGTTGGAGCGAATACGGCATCTGGAGTGTTTTGGTTTTTATTTTTATTTTCGCAAACCCACAAAAATCCGCCCTTAACGGCCAATGAGAGTCGATCTTCTGGAAAGAACTTATGCTAGTGCTAACTTAATTTGTAGTAAAGTACAACCGTTAGCTGGAAACCAGTAACAGACACATTTTCAGAGCTTCCCAGAACTTCCATTCTTCAAACTTTCTCCGTGTTTGTTCCCTGTACGGTGAAGATGTTCCGGGCGTCCACAGCGTCACGGGAATGTCTTCCTCAATTTCAACTTGCACAGACGTGTTTACTATGTTTACCATCTTTAGCGTGTTAGCATGCTAACATTTGCACAAAACACCAGCTGAGGCTGTATGTTTTTAGCTCTGCAAGTACTTGGTTGTAAAGCAAAGTGTTGACCCGATGAAGGCGCTACATGAAAAGTCAGAGCATCACCAAAGAAAGCCATTACAGTTTAACCTGAGCGGAACATGAACATCTGAGCTAAACTTCATGCTGTTCATCTAATAGCTGTTGAGACAGTTCACTTAAGACCAAAAATGTCGGCCTCATGGCGGCGCTAGAGGAAGAGTCACAGGATCAGCAAAGTCCTGTTGGATTCATCTTCTGGAAACCTTGAATGTTGGAACCAGATTTCACGGCACTCCATCCGGCAGTTGTTGAGATCTTTCAGTCTGCAGTAAAGTGGTGTGGCGACTGACCGACGCCTGCCGTCGTGGCTAAAAGTGGAAACACAACAGCCACGCGTGAAGATCTTTAACAACCGATCAGGCTGCTGTTTAAAATCCTGATCCAGCCTCGTTGACAGGAGTAAAAGCAGTTCGGCGGCTGCTGAAGCTCAAACTGGCGTCTGCATGACAATAAGATGCACTCGAGTTTGTCTGTGAGTGACAGCGGCTGCTCTGCTGTCACTTCCTGTCTGTCAGTCTGCGGATCCCTGCAGAACGCACTGTGCTCCTGCTGGATCTTATTGGCTTATCTTGAATTCTGATCACCTCACAGGGGTGTTAACATGCCCGTCAGCATCCGGTGATTCCCCAGGACTCCTGCATGTGGAAACATCACATCCTGTCCGCTGCGAGCGGCGTGAGCTCGGCGGATGGCCAGCGCGAGTCACCAGCGCGAGTCGCTCCCGCTCACCTGGCGGGCTGTCAACAGGTTTGCACAGGCTTGGTTTCCATGGTGACCTTGACAGTGCGACCTCTGAACATTTTTAAACGACGATTGAGAACGTATTTATTCAGCATTGGCTTTAGCTAACTGCCACACTTCCTTTTGTTTTTTTTTACCTGTGATTACACATTAAACCTGCGCCGTCAGTGATGCACTGCTCAATAACCTTATTGCAGTTTGTGCTCGGTGTCGACGCTTTCTAATTGAGAATAACCACGTTGTTGCATTCATGTGTGAATCATTACAGCCGTTTTTTTAAAAGCAAAACAAGCCAACCATTTGCTGCTTTCGTGCTCCTCTTTAATATGAGAACAGTCTGTTTTTCTTTGTCACAATTACACTGAAGATTTTTTGAAGACGCCACCTGGGGCTCTGGGAAATTACACGGAGATTTCACTATTTTTATAGACAAAATGATGATTAGAGAAAGGAATGGGCGGATTAATCTCACGAAGTAACCAGGTCAGAAAGGTGCAGTATCATACAAAGGCGACGCACATCAAGTTTTAAAACTCCAGTGTTGTGTGTCTCTGTCATGTCGGCCTCCTGAGCCGTGACGTAATCGTGTCGTCGCTAAACATTTCGAGGCTGCACAGCTGATTCGTGTTAGTGAACACATTAAGACTAAAGGCCGTTCTCTGTGTTAGACGCTACAAGACTTCATCACAGTTTTCCTTTTGAGCGAGCCTCGTTTTCAGCGCGTCGGTTTGCCCTCGGCGGAGTCTTCAGGTGACACTCTCAACACGGATTTCCATTTTGTCACGCAAACGAAACTGTGGAGCGGCCGTGCAGCTTTAATGCACCTCGTTCACCACATTACATTTACAATGTGTTAATGATGCTAAAAAGGGAGGGGGGGGGGTGTTAATGGTGCCTCTCCATTCACGATGGATCATTACAGTGTGACAAAGGCAGAGATGTGAATTAAAGTCAGTTTGCTGTGTTGTTTTTTTTTTTTTAGGATGAAAACATTCATTATACTAATCTAAGTAGCAATAAATCAATTGTAATCATCACTTTTATGTTTATTAGCAGTTGTTCAGCTCACCAGGAGAAGATACTGGATTTTTATTTAGGGTGTTATCATCAGAGAAAGGTCACCGGTCCTCAGCAGGATCCAAACCCACGTCAAACGTGTCCGGTCTGAACCTACGGCTGAAGCTCATCAGCACTTTGATGTTGCTCGTGCTTCCATTTCCAAAGAATATTAGCTGCAGTGGCCAGACGGACGTCGTTCCAAAACTCGGAGCACGCGCTCTAAAAGGCACAAAATGTCTGACTCCGGACTCTTGATGTGGATTTCTAAATGGGGACGAACCACCGGGGATCTGACTCGTGTCTGCTGAGACGTCATATCTGAAATGTGCAAAGACTCACATTTACAGCCGCTGCACTGAGTCACGTCCGCAGCAGCATCCACACGGATTTAAACGGGGCTGCACCTCTCTGCGTGAAACGTTCTGCTTCACGCCGAGCGCAAGGTTGAACCGGCACAGACGCAAACACAACAGCAGACGGCAATAGGTGGAATGATGCAGGACTAAAAAATACAGCAACAAAATATTAAAAATAGGTTAAAGTCAATAAAATAAGTCAATACAAATGATTCAAGTGGTATGAAAACCAAGGATTAAAGGGTTGAAGTAACAGCCAGGATACGCTCTGCAGCGGCACTTGAAGTTGGCTTTTCAGTTATTAAAGTGATTTTAAAGTGATGACTTCAATATTAAAACAAGAGATGGATCAGCAAACATCAGGATCACACTTAAGTCCCGATTCAAAGTCTTCAATTTTACCCAAGACTTGTACGTTAATTAGAATTAGTTCTTGGTGGAAACTCGATGGGAGAATCCTGTTTTTGAATTCAGAACCAGAATTATCGCTGCTTCTGGCTTGTTGCCCAACAGTTTATGGTTTATTTCCTCTGATTCTTCAGTGTGGAAGTAAATTTTAAAGCCACCTCATTAAATGTTCTGCGTCGACAGACATAAGTTCTGTGCAGCGTGTCGGGTGTTACCTGCTACTGAATCTTCCAAAAACAAATGACGCGTACAGGCGAAGAAAGGAGTTAATACAATGAGCAAAGCGCAATCGTTCGGGCCTGTTGCCGCGGCAGCAGACCGGCTTTCTGTCACGGGGCGTCACGTGGCCAGTGGAGCGTAACGTGATTGGCTGGTTGGAGTTTTAAAACTTGAAGGGTTCACATCGGAGGCAAAAAACATTTCAGATACACAATTGCGATGCAACTAATAAACTAATAAATTAAACTAGTGCTAGAAATTCAGCAGCTTTCAAATGTTAAAATCTGGTGAGACAGATTTAGCTCCATACTGAGATTATACACTCCAGTGAGACGCATCTTCATACAGTCCAACAGGCAGGATGCGTTCAGGGTCATGGTTATTCCAGGGTGAATGAAGCTTCTGATACCATTTTACATCCCTGAAAACGGCGTCCTTGTATTTTGCCTCGTTGGGAAATCTTTATTTCTCCTTCATTTTGCTCGTCTCCCTAAAGAAGAAACAGTTCACTTTATTAAAGCTCAGCGTAAAATCCACCTTTAATGTCTGTGCTGCAGAACAGACCGCTGCTGCTGGAGGACTTTCTCTTTGGTCTCGTCCGCCGGCTCCCCTGGGCTGTGACTGACAGGAGATTATTGGTTGAAGACGTGGAAATCAGACAGGCAGAAGGTAAAAGCAGGTAAAAAAAAAAAAAATCTGAAGCTTCAGACGCTTTGTCAAAATGAGCAGGTGACCTTGAGGGTCCTTTTTGGTTTTTCTTTAACGCCTAACTTCATCAGTATGCCGCAGTTCCTCTCGCCGTCCCGGGGAAACCTCTGTGATGGAGATCTGCAGTCCTTCTAGTCCTGAACAAATTCATGCTTCACCCCAAAAACATGGTGATGTTAATGTGTTGAATTTCAACAGACAAACAAAGGGAACCCAGGGTTGGTTTACTGAGTCGATAACCAGTCGTGTGACCGGTTAACGTGATGGCGGTTGTTTGGCTCAGTGACGCCAGATGACGAAACGATATCCTGGGATGCTGAGCAGGCTTCGTAGCGCAGGACTCAGCTCCGTATGAAAAGATAACTTTGTGACTTGGTGCTATAGAAATAAAGCTTAATGGGATTGTGCTGCTTGTCAAATCTTAAGGAATGAACCTAACGGATACAGACAAATGTTTAGGCAGAGGAAAAGAATTCTAATTTGGGATGGGCCTTTAACAGCAGATACACGATGCGGAACAAAACAACCGATAAATTAAAAAACGCGAAACTCGGAGCTCGACAAGAAAATACAGACAGAACTTATGGTAACTGAGATTATTAGAAAAGGCTCAAGACGAGGTGGCGTGTAGGCACAAACACTGTATGTGACCAGTCCTGTGCATCATCGGGGGCCAGGTGGTGGAGACGGTATTCACTCAAAAATACTGGCTTTCAACCGTAGAAGTAGAAAACCGATTTTTCCATTTGACTTGTTAATTACATAAACGCTCACGAGGAGCAAACGGCCCGGCTGGCGGCGGCGTTCCCTGCTCGAGGCAGAGGAGTGCGACCGGCTGGACTGAGAGCCCATTAGGTCTCAAAGTACCAACGCGAACACCGGCATGAAAGGGCTCCACGGCGCGCCGCTACGCCCACGCGCTCGGCAGCCTGGCAGGTTTCCCTCTGCGTTCACTCGGCGCAGCCTGCACTGCTGAAGGAAACGCTAGAATAAAGACGGTGCCACCGCCCAGCGTCTGCCATCACCTGCTAAGCATCACCTCATATCCTCGCCTCCGCTGCCTTACATATTTTATTTAACTGCAAATTTCCGTTTTACTCAGGAGGAGGAGGTGGTGGGTTCTTCTTCTTCAGGCGGCGAGTGTCTCCCATCTGAAATCTCACAACAGATCCTTTCATCCGGATCGATCCGTGCGGTCGGGTCTAAAATGTTTTGGATTCGTGGTTAATGGCTGCCGGTTTTGGAACGTTGTATGTTCCTCCATCGCGGCATGAAAGCACATAAAGGCTTGATTTTTCTCAGGTCTGTGCTGAATAATTTAATGCTTCCTCAGAGATTCTGTTGAGCATCATAATGGGCTGCAAACATCCCTGTCTGTTTTTAAGGTGTAGCTGCACCACTTTTCTTTCAAGTCTGTCATCTTTCACTCAAACATGCTGTGTTTTGGGTATAAATGATTTTGTTTTCCCGTGTTTTTTGTTCTTTTGCAGCTGTCACAAGGCTCAGAATAATTTGAAACCTCCACGTGGAAGCGATGTTGAAAATTTTTGAAATGTGTTCAGAAGGGATTCAAATTTAGACCAACTGTGCGTTAGCTGCAGCTAGCTAACAGCTAGCTAACTGGTGTGGGAAGCGCTACACGTTGCTACACATTTCAGCAACGTGTCGCGAGGAGCGGAGGAGTGATGGCGGTTGTTTGGCTCAGTGAGAAATTTTGATAATCGATTAATCGTTTCATGTCAAACATTTGCAGCTTCCGGCTTCTTAAATGTGAAGATTTGCTGCTTTTTCTTTGTCATTTCTGACCGTTTGACGCGTTTTGGACAAAAGAAGCCGTCTGAAGACGTCACTTTATAGAATAAACGATTAATCGTTACAATAAAAAGCAGGCTAACCGATAAAGAAAGGAATCGTTTGTTATATAAAGATAGTTGAGTTTCTAGGAGACAGGGTGAGCTGGTCTGCTGTTTGCTTGGATTCTTCTGTACGTTGTAAGTCGGGTTTGTGTGGCGGCTGTGCTGACGGCTCCGTCGGCTCTGCCATCTTGAAGGTTTCAGATTTCCCCGCAGTAACCTGGCTGAGTCTCGTGCAAATCACAAGTGTCTCCGGTGTTACATCAGCTGCGATGTCTGTCTCAGTTCAGATGCTTTTGTAATTATATCATCACGAAAACGCTGCTTGCAAACACTGCAAGTCTGGGAGATTAATTTATGCAGAACTGGGCTAACATAATTATTGTTAATGGCTGACTGTGCAGCGGCTGAAGGGAAGAAAGTGGTTGTTAGTTTTCAAATGTTTTGCAGCAGCAGGAGTTATTATGGCAGTGAGTAATGTCATGCCATTAGAGCTTGTCATTCAATAGGAAGGTAAGTGGTGTGTGTGTGTGTGTGCTCTTATGGTGATACTGTAGGGAATGAAGAAGAGAGATGAGAGAGCCTGGAGAGAGAAAATGGGGAAAAAAAGATGGCTACCATTCGCAGAAACACACAGACGCACACTCCTCAAACCACAGATTGTCTGCGCACACACACACACACACAGACACGCACACACACGCACACACACACACACACACACACACAATGCCTCCTCTTTCAGCAGCCTGACAATAAAGACAGGGATGATTTCTGTCTGGGAAAAAAAACTGTCAGTGTGGCTGCTCACTGGGGGATTTAATAGGCGGGGAGGAGGGAGAGGAGGGAGAGGAGAGGAGGGGCAACAGAGGAGGTAAGACGGGAAGGGGAGGGAAGGACGAGGAAGAAAAGAGGGAGGAAGGGAAAATGATAGGAGAAAGAGATGAAGAAAGCATAAATGGAGATGACAAGGAGGGTGGAAAGGATGCGAGGCAAGAAAGGGGAAGAGGAAGTGCAGGAGGAGCAAAGAAGGACTAGAAGCAAGGACGACAAGGAATAGGAGGAAGAAAAAGGGAGGATGTTAGGCAAGGAAAGAAATAAACAGAAGAAGGATGAGATGAAAGAAGGAAGAAAGGAGATGAAGGAAGGAAAGAAAATGTGAAGAGAGGAGGCAGACATGAGGGCAATAATAAAGGAAAGGAAAAGAAGAGGGGGATAAGATGAGGGAAGGAGAGGAGTGGAGGGGGGAGGAAGAGACAATAAGGTGCCATAAAGGAAGGAAAGAAGAGGGAGTAAGGATGACAAGAAGCAAGAACAAGAGAGGAGAAAAATAAAGAAGGGCAGAGTGGGAAGGAAAGGATGAGGCAAAAGAAGCAGAGGGGGTGGATTAAGAAGGAGAGGAGGAAGAAATGATGGGAGGAAAATGGGACGAGAAGCAGCAGGAAGAGAGAGCAGGAAGAGAGACAGGAAAGGAAGTGGGATGAGAGAGAGAGGCGAGCAGAGCGGCGAAGGAGAGGAGGAAGACGGTAAAAGAAAGAGGAAAGGATGATCGGAGACAGCGTTTTTCTCAGTTTTACAGCTTCTGCAAACGCTCCTTCATCCAGTAACGGAGCTGGATGTGGGGGCGGAGAGACGGAGGGGTGGATGAAGGAAAGGATAGATGGATAACTGCATCAGGGGATTGATTCAAAATCTTAAATTTTGAACACATACAGCAGGATACTGGAGACGCACAAAAAATGTGATTTTCTTTTTTAAAAAAAGAATAAAAACTAAATAAAAACTGTCTTTGTTTAATTATAGATTTTAGAGGCAGAATTAATGAAAAACTCGGCTGGCTCCCCTGACACCCCTGATTAATTTGGGTTAATCCAGCTCAGTATGCGAGTTCGGACAGCTGTTTGTGATTCAGCTTTAGCTTGAACTGCAGCAGTTTCCAGGCAGCTGAAGTCGATGAAACTGGCTTTTTGTCTATAGATCTGCAAGTGTTGTGAAAACACACTTTGCATTTTCTTTTGTTAAAGTTTAGTTTTTACGTCCACGTCAGCCTTGAGGGGGGGGGGGGGGCGAGGTCGCAACTGAACCTTCACCAAGCCCCGCCCCTCAGGTACTGTTGCTACACCTGTCAATAATAATAATAATAGAAGGCCAACGTGAACCCCGAAAACCTCATTCAAACTCACGATGACATTTGATGTAACGTAAATAATTATGAAGGAAGCAGACAGCAGACAGACAGACAGACGGAGACTCCTACCTTGTTATAGTTAGATGAAGGAAACCAAGTTATGGTGACGTATGCGGTGATTTTTCACTTTTACATGAGAAAAGGTTTTTGAGGATGACGACTAAGAAAAATAAAGCGGAGCCGCTAACGTTAAACTAAAGTCTGGTCCCGGGCCGCCTCCCACGCGGGTGGATGTCCCAGTCCTGAACAGGGCCTTTCCAACGTCACCGGTAACACAATAACATGTTGTAATTAGCTTAACACATGCTAACTCTTGGCCTTGGAAGTAGCACTAACATCAGGTAGCTACATGAGCTAATTAGCCAGGTTTCCCATAATGAAATTATCTTGGGATGACAATGTGTTGGATTAGCTGGTTGTCTTTAGAAAACAAAAGGTTTTCCCTCCTTAAGATGTTGGGATAAATATCTTATCGTCACGAAAGACAGGTTTGTCAATGGACAATATTTGTTATTTTTCCGAGATAATTACCTTGTTAGCGTGAGTATATGAGATGTTGCTCCCATTGTCACGACAAAACAACTAGTGCCTTTATTTTTTAGTTTTGCAGCATTACGTCTGTCTGTGATTTTTCCTGAGGGAGAACTGGAAATGAGAAATCCACAAAGACATCTCCTTTTTGTGTGTGTGTGTGTGTGTGTGATAACACAGAGGTTTAGTAGTGTGAGTCTGGGAGGAGGGATGGGCTGGATTTTGAAATTGAAGAAGACAGACGCTCGGTTTGTGCAGAGCTCCAGGGTCCATGCATATTTTAGTGTTGTTTGGGTCTTTGTGTACTTGCTGCTCCTGTGTTGTTTATTTAAGGCCGTGATACTTGAGTTTCTCAATTTTTTTATTTTTATATATATATATTTTTTTGTAGATACCGAAAAGGCTCACAAAACAAAATATTGTGAGACGGAGGGGAAGGGAGGGGGGGGATCCAATACAACAAGTGAAATCGATGATGGTGGACGCTTGAGGCGAGAGCAGTGATGCAGAGCTGTAATCAGCACGAGATCCTGGGAGTCGAGAGAAGTGAGAGACTCTGATGCTGCAGACCAACAGCTGATGAAGTCCTCACAGCCACGTGACTCACGGGAGCGTTTGCTGATGTTTTTTGGCCTGGTTATGTTCGGGCAGCTACTCGGTTACTTGTTGGGGAAAGATTAGTGTTCGTGGTTAACAGAAACCACCGTCTGTGAATATTTTAACATAAACACGATTCAGATTTTTTGCCGCGATGGCAGCATGACTCATGGGATGGCAATTTTGTGGGGGTTTTTTTTTTGCTCCAGACTGAAATGTCTCAGCAACTCTTGGATGGATTGCCATGACATTTTGTACAGACCTTCAAGGCCCCCAGAGGATCAATCCCTCTGACTCTGCTGATCCCCTGACTTTTCCTCTTAGCGCCACTATAAGGTTGACATTTGTGGTTTTGCCCCCCTCAGAATTAATTTTGATAACTTCGGCGATCATCATCAGCAGGTCAACATTTCACTTTGTTCGAAACTTTCTTTTAGTACAAGAATCTTTTCAAGCTCACTTATTAACACATTGTGCCTTGTTACACTTTGCTTTTTGCAAAGATTAAACTGATATGATACCATTTCTTTGCCTTGAGACAGAGCCAGGCTGGCCTGCTTCTGTCTTTGTGCTAAGCTAGGTTAGCTGGCTGCTGGCGACAGCTTCATATTTAGGCTACTGTGCAGACAATCTTCTGCAAGAAAGCGAATAAGCACATTTCCCCTTGAACTCTCAAACTATTGGCTCGAGCATTATAGACATCAGCATGGTAACATCGTCATTGTAAGCATGTTTGCATGCTAACGTTAGCATTTAGCTCAAAGCACCATGTGCAGTAAGTAACCTGCACACACACATCGGCATGTGTCCTTTTTGAATATAATGTTATAAAGTATATTTGTCCAGGCTCTGCGATAATAACTTGAAGATACATCGTTAAAAACGTGTATTATTTTATTAAAGAAGTGATTGTTGCCTTGACTGCCTTGCTCAGTGGCTTGGACGTTCACACGGGCTGTTTGTTTAATTCTAAAGCTGCCTGTAGTTCTGTTGTGTCGCTGGGATTTTTCTGTGTGTATTGTAGGATTTTTTTTTAATTAAGAAGCAGTGTGAGAAAGGATGTGTTGTCTGAAGCTTCTAACACACAAGAGAGCGAGCTTGTGTTTTTACTGTTATTTTGCTGTGTGACTCTGGCTGACTGTAGCTCCCGTGTTGTTATTCTGGGTGTCTGAGGGAGGAAAAAGCGCTAATGGCAGAACAGACACCACCGGGGAGCATGATTCTTATTCTTCTTGTAGTTAATTTGCTTTGTGATGTTGTAGAAGACGTCCTGGTTGGTCTTTGTCAGCAGCTGTGTGGGAGTTAACAGACGGTTTCAGGAAGCGCGGGGGATCATCTGTCTTTTGTTTGATTACTATTTTGCATGATAAATTTGCTTTGTTTATCAGGATTTTAACATAAATGCCGTGAAGCAAACAAACCTCATAATACCTGGAGCACAGTCGGTGTCTTCGTAGCATGGCAGACTGTTGAATAGAAACTGAACCCCGACCCCCGAAGTATTGGTGCGTTCCCTCCACACACAGGGACCAGAGGAAGGAAAAATCATTGATTTGAAAGTCGCAAGCATAGGGGGACACCCCGGATAATTTCACATGAAGCATTTGTCCCCCTAAATTAAGAGGTCACAACGGTGGCAGCTGGTGACTCAAAAACTGGGGGCAGGACAGGAGGAAAACCAAATCACGGCATCATGTAAAGTACATTAAAGATCCCTCCCAGAGCAGGACAACAGGAGCCCGTCCACCTCTGCTGAAAGCATCGCTACGGTGGCCCTGAAGTTCAAAACGCCACATTTCAGATTAAGGAAAGGGGGGTTTGATTTGACTGAACCCAAGTCAATCCAGAGTTCATACTGGAGAAACCGTTTGAGTGTTGCAGGGAACAGTTGAAGCGGTGTGATCCTTAAATATGCCCAGAGTGTCACCAGTTGCCTGACAGTGAAACAGCCAATCACAGCAGCGTAGAGTTTAGCGCGTCTCTCCGTTTGATCCAATCTGGCACCCCCCCCCCCCCCCCTTAACACATCCATCGCATAAACTCTGTAGTGACTTGTCAAATGTCGTGTGTTGTGTGTTTTGACCTTCAGGGCCACCGTACATCACAGATTCTGATCCGAGTCCTTCAGTATTAATAATAACAATAATAAACTTTATTTATTGAACTTCTGCTGATATCCAACAGTAATCCCTGAAGAAAAGCACTGAGCACCCGCTGAGCCTTTAGTTTTTCTCTCCAAAGAAGTAAGAAAAGGCGTGTTTTCCCGTCAGATTTGAGAGCGACCCGCGTGAGTAACTGATTGATCTCCATAATAACACAACAGAAGCACGACTCCTTTATCTGGGAAACCAAACGCCACAGAAGAGCTCCGTGCTGGACTTGACAAAGTGCTGCTGTTTACAGACTCGGCTCGGCTCTTGGAACATTCTTTATATATTTCTTCTGAACTGGGAAACCACTCAAGAATATCGCGCAGTGAGATATCTGTCAAGCCTCTAATCTTTATTGAGTCATAACCGCGAGAAAGATCCTTCACCTCTGATTGCTGCTGCTCTCTCAGCAGAATTACTTCCCAGAGCTGTTGTAATTGGGACCATAATAAGTGCTGAAGATAAGAGTGAGGCTCTTAAAGACACCAATGACTAAGTATTTCATTACATGTAACCATGGTGATGGCAGCGGTTAAGATCACTCACACACACAAACTGAAAAACGATGTTCTTGGTTTTATGAAACTCTGCTGGAGACTAGAAACTAGAAAAGTAGGAATATGATACGACTCAGGTCCTGCAGCCAGTGTCTGTACCATCGGCGAGAGTCTCCTCGTTCTGGATCGGATCTAATTATCTTTGGATGTTGTCGAACAAGGTGTGACTGGTTCAGAGGACCTCTACCACGAGTGTAAGAACATGTGTCATTGATCGCTGCAGTGTGCATCAGCACTAACGCCGAACTACATGACAGGACGGAGCATACAAACACAGCAAAACGTCTCTGATGAGATGCTGGAAAGGTCATTTAATATACTACATGCTGGTTTGGCTGAACGTGGAATTGGAAAAGACATTTATTGCGACTGTGATCGGTTTATTTACATTGATAGTGAATCCAGCCCCACTCCAGTGGCAGGATAATGTCGCTCTGCTGAAGGCATCAACAGTTAAGGGTTTTGCCAGCACATCAAACATAACAACCCAATAAATGCACTTCACGTTTTTAGCTCTTTTAAACCTCAACGGATCCCAAAGCGCCTTACAGATCGCTCTCATTCACACACCGATGGCAACGGCGCTGCCGTGCAAGGTGCCAGCCTCCGTCGGGAGCAACTCGGGGTTCAATGTCTTGCCCAAGGACGCTTCAACACTTCGAACCGCCAACCCTGGGATTAATGGACGACCCACTCTGCCTCCTGAGACACAGCCGTCCCGGTGACACTATGTCAGCGCTGTGCGTCTTCATCTGCCTGTTGGTGGAGTTCTTCTGTCCAAAATTAATGCAGCTTTAAGTTCAAAGTTTTCAGTGAATCCAAACTTTTTTAAATGGTTTTTCCTGTCATTTGAGAAACCTAAATTTGTCTCGCAGCTTCACTTCAAAATGCCACCAAATGAGGCAGTTCAATCGTTTAGGCATTCATAGACATCATCTCCTTTTTCATCTCCGCTGACCCTGGGAGACAGCCGCTGAAGTTTTGACATTTACCCACATTGTCCCATAATTGTAACTTGTTGCCACAGGGGGCAGTGTTCAGTGAAAGTTACTTAAGCTTTAATGGGAAATTCTGGTATTTGTCATAGATATATCTTTTACATTTTGACTTTATCACTATGGGACATAATGTGACTAATAGTAGAGATTTGGGAAACGCAGACTCCAAGAAGAAACACGTTGAGAGTTTCCTACAGTGTTCCGAAAAACGTCAACGTAGCAGAAATGATCTTGAACACGTCTTTTAGTCCAGTCGAAGGTTAACACTGGGTATGAGAGGATTTCTGTACCAACTGTGAGGTTTCTCTGGAAATCTGTACAAGACTCCTTGTCTGCATTTCCCAAACAGAGGTTGTGAGCGAAATGTTTAATGAACAGTTGACACAAAGGACAAAAAATAACAGATTTCTTCTGTCTTGTTGAGGTTTGTTACCACAAAAATCAATAAATATCGCTGAACTCCATTTTGGAGACGCTGATCCCCACAGAAGACTAAATCTCATCTCCCGTGTCAACACAGAAACTGTTTGTTGTTATCGTCACACTGGAAGAGCTCCAGTAATATATCTCCTGTTATACTTTTGCCAAGTCGCTCTGTGCAAAAGTGGCAGCTAATTATAATGTGCATCTTCTGTATGTGTGCGTGCTGGGAACATAGTTTTCTTCTCCCAGAAACTGTTAAACGAGGGTGAAGACTCCACCGGTCACGATAGAGAGAGATGAAGATGAATCGAATCGGATTTTCTAAATCTGGATATAGTTGAGAGATGATTAGCTGCCACTCAATATTAGGAAGTTGGTAAGTGCAGACTGCAGATGGAGTAATGGATGGTACGACATTTGGAGAACATGTCCGTCCATCAGACAGTGGGAACATTCAAATAAGCACATGTCAGTTGGACTCACGTCAGTAATATTAAAATTACATTAATAATCTTATTACATATATTTTTAAAACATCCCTCTTTCTCTTGCCGGAGACGTTTTCAGCAGAGCCACGTGCCCGAATTTCATTAGATTTAATGAAACTTGGCTGAATTGAACTAATACCCAAAAGTGAACTGGAGTAAAATGACATCTTCTTTCTCTGATTTTTAGTGAATCCCCTACTTTTCCTTCCAGGTGGACCCCATGTTCACGGTGCCAGCTACCCCTGCTCCAGGCCATGCCGGGGCCCCCGGATCCTCTCTGCCCCCTTTGGCCCCCTCCTTCTCCCCTTCGGCCCTGCCAACCTCCAACCCCAAACAGCTGGCGGTGAGGACGAGGTCGGTTGGCACCAACACCCAGGATGGAGGCATTTCAGGAGCACTGGAGGGCGACTCGGCCTGCCTGGGGCCCTGCCAGCCCGGGACCAGCGTCAACCTGGAGGGCATCGTCTGGCACGAGACTGAGGAAGGTAAGGAGTGTGATCCCAAGAGTTGGGCATACGAGATCCTTCTGGGATGTAAATGGTTTGTTCACCCATATTTTTAGACTTGGAGCCTTTGAGATATCCTTCTGAGATTCACCCCAATACGATGGAGGTGAATGGGACATACTGTGTTCCTTAATTAAAGCACTAAAAAACTACAAAACATTGCATAGAGACTATCCAGAGTTACAGGGTCATTGTTTCTTTAAAGACGTGTTGCTCTTAACAGCACAAACCACCACTGTCCTGTACTGCAGACATTTCAAAATGTCTCCACATAAAACCAGAACTATCCACACGGCTAAATTAGACTAAAGTTCAGTAGTAAACCGGGGCATTAATAGTGCATACCCTTTTGATTTTTAAGGCATGTTTTCAAGTATGCTTTTCGTAACTGCCGTACGTAAAAGTATTGTTTTAGATTCCCATCCTACAGATGGCCACTGGCTTCCACTCATTCCATCCCTACGGTAACAGAAATAGTAGTTACGATGAACGTCATCCCAGGAAGAAGAACAAGTTGAGGCCAACAGGGTCATAAGTCTGGCATGCTGGCAAACTAGCTCATACATAGGTGCGATTTTGGGTGCCGACGCCGGCCGAATCCACAACCTGCTATGGGCACAAGTTGGCTGACTGCCTTCAAAGTCCGTTTAAAAACATTTTAACAACAAATATTTGACAAAATAAAAACAGACATGATGCTCACTGTGATGAATTTCATACCCTTAAAATTTTAAGGGTGTAAAAGTGGATTTTCATTGTAAAAGTACGTTTTCCCATTTAACTGTCGTCCTGTATTCATGTATGACTGTCCGTTCATTCGATTATTTTGACAACCTCTTGTCCGATCGACTCCACACTCCACAGGTGTATTGCTGAGGACCCAAGGGAGTGCAGTGTTGAATATGGTGCAATTTGGCCAGATGGTGGCGCCATAACAACGAACGTTACGTTTTGGCCTGTAACCTTTCCACCGTAAGTCGCTTATGTCCAAATCAATTTTTTCGACACTCCAACAAAGTTTGAGCCATCGTCACCACATTTGGTACAGAACATCTCTGGACCGAGCCGGAAAAAGTTACCTTTTCTGACCTTTTCATATTCCACACAGTTTTTCTAGAGCCGGCCCTCAATGTTTGCTCAAATGCTGTGAAAAGTTATAAAGTTACAGGGGTCAGTGGAATAATCGTAGCCTTGGAGGTACAGAACATTGTAAAACATTCTGGTTGACTTACATCTGGAATTTGTGGCCAAAAATACGCAAACACGTTGCAAAATTTAATACGCAGTGATATTGTTTCAAACAATTCCACCTTGTGTGAAATAAGCAGAGATGTGAACAAAGTGAAAATCTTGAAACAGAAATGTGTGAAAGCTGTATGTTGAGAGAAAAGCAGCATGTGGAACTCCGTCGGAGTCAAACGTGGGTAAATAAAACACTCATTCCTCTTTGAAGCCAACATGGTGGAAACGCATCAGCAGCTTTTCTGATTCGCAGGCATGACTTGACTTTTATTTTCGATGTGTGGCCCAGACTTGCAATTCATTGCACGCTATCGGGTGCATTTATTTTATGTTCGTTGTTCATTTGAGGATTAGCGGTTGTCCTGCTCATTTAATCTGTGACTCTAAAAGTCACTGAGAGGCTGACGGTCACAGATGAAGCTAGTTTTACTCGGTGCAGGCTGGGAGAAAAGCTGCATGTTGGCCATTTCCCCCGAAATCCGAGAGGTGTGAAAATTCAGCCTCCAGCAAATGGTTTGTTTTTGGACCTCCTCATTAAAACTAAAGACGGTGTTGTTTGCAGGATACATTCAGCGAGGGAGACTATAATTGGAGACGCTTTGTTTGGGAGGACAGCATCCAAATTTCTGTCTGCTCCCGGGGAACAGTCTGTCTGGACTCGGAGCCGAGGAAACATTCCTGCCTCCTTAGGAGTGGCTGTTCAGGTGGGCTGTAAACAAAAGGAGGCTGCCTTTAGCAGAAATCCAACAACATTGGTTATTTGATAAAATGATCTTAACTGCTATATTTCCTGAGCTTTTACCCGCATGTCAGAGTTTTAATCCGACCTAAATATGGTAGGTGGGCGTATATGGGCGGAGATGTTAACCCGCGTCTCAGAATGTCCTCCTTCATCGTCCTCTGACTCCTGGTTGATGGGTGGGCGGCTTCGCTCTGGGGTTTGCCGTTTGTTGAGCATCCTATTGTCGCCGTGCTTTGTGGGTTGTAGAGTAACTTCTAATAACTCAGGGATTTGTGCGTGAAATCCATCAGCCGCACGGTTGCTAGTTTCCCACCCTGCATGCAAATGAGTCGTGCACATGTGTCACATTTGCACATCCTGGCTTCTGCTCTCTGGGTGACGAGTCTTTAGTAACAAACGGTCTCTGGTGAAGATTTGGAGACGGTGCTCTCTGTGATGAGAATTTGTTTGTTCTGGACTTATCGCTGCTAAGGGTTTGGAAAGCGCTGTGCCTTTTTCGGCGTCTGTTCGTCTCACATCAGGGCAAACTGGAGAGTCTCGTTTCATTTGCTAAGCAGCTGCTTTCTGTTTGTTGTTTTCCTGAATGTTGTTGGCCGTGTTTGATCAGTTGGGAGAGTTTTTAAAGACTCTACTTGGAAAAGAAAGACTTTCTATTAGACTATTTCCACTGTTGTTTGTTTGAGCATCGGTTGGTGCTCGTCAGCTGACACAGTGCTGTGAGACGATGATTGTGCCAACAAAATGACACTTTGACACTCCAGACCACTGTTTGCATCCCATCTCCCACCAACACTTGGTGTTGGTTTCTTTTAACCATGACCAGCCATCTTTCCCCAACCGTAAGCAAGTAGTAACTGCACCTAAACCTCACCAAAGCCACCATCGTCCTGCTGATTGTGGTGTCGGTTCAGTAAATGCTCCGGTGATGTATTTTGTCCTTGTTGCCCAAACAGCACTGTGGCATCTACTTCTTCATTCGGCCATTACAGGCCACAGTATCACCTTTTCAGTATCACCTCTTTGTAGAGAAAATGTGGATTTAAGAAAACTGGATATTTCTAAAAAGGATTCACCGCGTTGGGCCAAATTAAACTGGGCGCCGTTACAACTAGTGTGGGTTTGAGAAACATATGCCACAAGAACAAATGGATGGTTCTTATCTTTATCGTTCCAAACACTTTGTACTTTCCAAACACAAATAACCATAATCTGGTTTATTTTTAAACATGACTGGATATCCTCATAAGAGCAGTTTTGGCGTTGAGCCGCATATGATCACGAGTCCAACGCGAGAAGAACAGTGGAACCAGAAACCCGTCCAACGCTACAAAATGATACCATGGGAGTACCAGGCGATGGATCAGACGGCCCGATGACTCACCCGCCGATTTCTACGCCGTCGCACTTTGATAGGCCGTTAACGAGGACAGCGTTCTGCAGCGCGGCCTCTCAGCGGAGGTGTAGTACCTTACTGCAGGCTGCTAATGAATAAATCCCATCTCTCTGTGCCCATCTCGCTCTGCCAGCCGCAGGGCCTCTGAAGTGGAGTGTAAAGTTTGGCGGAGAGGCGTTTGTTTCTCGAGCACAGTATTAATTAACTGAAGCTGCTCACTCCGCCCTGGCAAAAACAAAGTAGGAGAATAAGAAGAACAAACGCAGCACAGGGGAATATCTTCTGGGCGGACGGTGCTCCTCAACGGGCCGGAGCGACGGAGGGAAGACCGATGATGAATGAAACATCTTCTGCTTCAGACTCTGAAGCGGCGGATGAATCTTCTCCTCCAGACACAGAGATGTTCCGCAGATACACAACAAGGGAACCAAATGTAGACGATGAACGCCAAAATTATTCAAATAAAGCTTCAAGATTCAAGCAAAACTTCTGCACAAGGCTGCACAGTTCTCCAACGCGCAATAACGAAAAATGAATCGACACACCAGGCAGATGGTCATCTGATGAGATCTGAATCTTGCAGATCAAATCAAATCAAATCAAATTTTATTTAGATGTGATTGGCTTAACGTTAACGACGGTTTATCTCACGATTGCCATCTTTCAATTTTGACTTTTTATCTCAAAGTGTTCATACGACAATCAAGAATATTCATCTTTCTGCCTGTCACACAATACAGAATTATAGCCAATATTCCGTGTCTGCACTGCCAATAATCACTGCCTACAAATCAAATAATTTATGATTTCAGAATTATTTTAATTGAACTCCATTATTCCAGTGGCAGATTTGACTTAAGAGCAGTAAGGTCATGAGAAAATGGTGACGATGTTCAACAACGATGTAAAGAAGTGCTTTTTGTATTCGCACCAAAAAACGCACCACTTGTTCCGTGGCTGAACCTTCCACCAGATCTGTATTCTTCAGATTCCCTCCTGAGGAACAAACAAACCAGCGGCGGGAACTCGCTGTTTCCTCCTCGGTGCAGGAGAACAAATGCAAACAGAAAACATCAAAGCTTCGCGTTGCCAGGTTTGTGTGAGGAAGCAAACCGCAGCGGCAGAGTAACAGGATACATAAATAACATGAAAGCTAAAGCTGGAGTTTTACAGCTGCAACTGCTGCTAGCAAGTATATCTGGATACACTGTGATATGCTAGCAAATACATACAGTATGTATTTTAGTTCATGTACAGGGAGAGTCTGAAGGACAAGGAGAAAGATGGAGGAGTAGACGAGGGCTGCATATGAGAAGAGGAGGGTGAACATGGACTCGGTGTCTGAAGATGGAGAGAGAGAGGACGAACATCTGTAAACCAGCAGGCGACGGAGAGATGAAGAGCAGTGTAAAACAGACGAAGAAGGAGCGTTTCGATGGACAACGTTGGAGTCGGAGACGCAGGAGAAGAGGACATGAAGAAGAGACGTGAGAGAGTTGTTCTCCAGGGACCATCGTCAGGGAGGCGGAGGGATAACTGGAGCCCCCCTCCTCGTGACGGCGGAGGGATACGAAGATGCAGGTTGCATGTTAATTAAGCAGAATACTAATTGGAAAGACAGAGAGGAGGAGAAGAAGAAGACGAGGCCACCATTTCAGCTGCAGACCCCTGCAACCCCCCCGCAGGAGACCAGAAGAGCCTGATGAGCGCTAATCAGATGGTGATTGGCTCAACTCTGAGCTGCTGTCTGTTGGTCTGTCTGACCGTCTGTCTGTCTGTCTGTCTGTATGACTTGATGATTTGTAAACATGTAAAATAATTTCGGGTAGATCGATGATGACGAGCTGAAGGAAGTCTGCAGAGCTGCTAAATCATTGGATCAGTTTACGATGATGTTCCTCCAAGCTGAGTTCTGGGTTTTTGGTTTGTTTGCCGTCTCTCTTTTCTCTCCCGTGGAGTTCTTAATGAGTCCGTCTTCTACTTGTTGTAAAAGTGAAAACTAATAAATAAACAGTCAGCTAATAACTTAGCTGACTGTTATTTGCAGGATACCACCCTCATATCTGTAGGGTAAATGTAAGGCTGCGGCTGCCAGCCTGTTAGCTGTTAGCTTAGCATAAAGACTGGAAACGGGGGGAAAAAGCTAGCCTGACTCACCAACTCACATCTCATTAGAGTTATCTGTAGAAAATCCAAAGTGTAGAGGAGAATTCTCTGTTTGCAGTGATTTGGTTTTGACATGGAGGAGGATGAGGCATTTTCTTCTTCACTGAGCGACACGAAACAAACGAACCCCGACGTCGCCGACGTACAGGTGCTCCGGGTCGGTTCAGGGACCTTCTGATCGCTGCTCGTTCTTCTGGCGTTCACGACAATGAGACAGAAACCGAGTGTTTTTGGCAGCTTCCCAAGTAGAGGCGGAGTCACGCTGCCTAAAAATAAACACAGTCACATTTCAGGCCCGACGAGGCTTCAGGGGGCGCGAGAGCGAGGAGGAAACCCCCCACCGTTGGCTGCTGAGCACACACTGGGACAGGACCTGGAGGAAATCCTCGCATCCTCAGTGATTCAGCACAGATCAGGACAACGTTTCGTTTTCAGACGGCCCCTTAATCATCATTCATTGCACTTTAACTAATAAACTTGTATCTGCCTTTAGTTCCGCTGTGGGATCACAGACGCTCATCGACTGAGCCCAGACAGCCGTATTTTGCTGTTGTTGGTCATTCATTTGTTTTTCCTTTGAGAAAAGAAAAGAAATAAAGCGGCTCAGATTTTCTTTCTCTGTGTGCATCAACAAAAGCTAAATGGAACGTGTGTTTTCTTGTCCTCACACTGACGTTTCCGAAAGGACCGTCGAATGAAAGATACTTGGACCCTTCAGGCTTCACCAGAATAAAATCCTGTCTCTGAAGGATCTCTGTAACCAGATCACTCGTATGTAGGCTCCTCTATCTGTTATCTTCTTTTTGATAACCGATGTCATGTGTCTTCAGCTTGAAACCTCTGCTCCATCCTTTTGATATGGAGAGACTGAGAGTCCTCCACCACCGGAGATAAAGCGGCTCTCCGATGTGCTTCGTCACCTGCAGGACCCAAAATATTTAGGAAATCGAACCCTTTGCTGCTGCAAAACCCAACACCAGCTCCATCCAAGCCTGAACACACACACACACACACACACACACTGGTTGTACTGGCTGTGATCATATTTGGGAAATAATGTTTATGCAGCTTTCTATAAGATGAATTATCCTGGTTGCGGATCAACTAGAGTCGGTCCTCTCATCCCGGTTTGGTTTAAGGATGAACATATTTCCATGCTGCAGCGTCTGCACGGCATATGAACCAGCATCTTTTCTTAACGTCACGCAGAACATTTCTATCCGACGTAAAAAATGTCACCTTGTCGTGGTGATGTAGAATATAAATGTTGTCAAATATATATATTTTGTCAAACTACCCGAGGGAGTATTTAAAGGGAATAGTGAGTCCAGCTCAGCAGCTGGAGGTTTTAGCGACCTTGTGATGAGAAACTGAAATCTGCCAGATCTCCATCCACCTTTCTGTTGAAATGAAACGACACACTTCTTCTTGTCCGTGTTTCCCAGCTGTCTTTGCTCTGTGCTCCGGGTGTTTCGTGACGGCGGCGGCTGTCAGGCTTAATTGAAGCGCGAGGAGTCGTGTGTTACCAGTCAAGCCTCGTTTTAAAGCCGTGACGCGTCCAACGTTTGATTTTGCTCGGCGTTGCCCGCCGGCGCGTCACAAAGCGGAGGTTAATGGTTTTCAAATGTCAGTCTGAGAGAGAGAGAGAGACGTTTATTTTCAGATGGCTGGAGGTTCGTCAGTCCCCAGATTAGAGTTTAAACCTTGAAGGCTAAACTTTCCTTCCAACTAAACACCTGACAGAAGACTAGTGATCCTCCTCAGTGTCAGTTTGAGGAATCTGACAGGCTGTAACAAACAGTGTGAACCATCTGGAAAACAACGTCAGCCTCTTCAGGCTGTGAACTACGTCCTTCAGGTTGCTTTTCTTTTCGTTAACCGCTGCAGTTTTCTCTCTCCTCCGGTGCGGTGTGCTTCCCTTTTTTGATTTCGGCACATTTGTGTTTTTATCAGCGTTTCATTAGTTTCCTCATCAGATACAAGTGAGAACAAAGAGAGCGAGAGCTTCTGCAGAGCTACGAAGGGCGATGATATAAAAAAGAAAAGCTCCTTTCAGACGGACAGACGGGGTCGGACGTGTCGTAAAAGAACTTTCCTTCTCTTTCTGCAAACCAACCTGTATCGCTGTTTGAAATGTTTAATATTCTATGGTTGACATGATATTTCCTGTCAAAATGATGGAATTCCTCTCATCTGTTCCAGAGCTGATGTACATTTTGGGATCAGACTTGGCTGTAAATGTCACACAGCAGCTCAAGAGATGATCCAGACGGCTTTTGTAATGTAAAACAAAACGGCCCGTGTTTCCTGTTTGAGTCCTGAACCCCGTGTTACTCTCTGACCTGTCTCTGTCTCTGTCTCTGTCCTGTGATGGTGGACAGGTGTGCTGGTGGTGAACGTGACGTGGAGGAAGAGAACCTACGTGGGAACTCTGCTGGACTGCACCAAACACGACTGGGCTCCTCCAAGGTAACACTGCACCCTCCTGGTCTTTCCCTGTCAAAGGCCCGCCGCACAGCACCAGGCATGCTACCATATGTCTTATAGCATGCCCCAAAAAAATCTCCAAGTGGGCGGAGTTTAGATGAGATGTGAAAAACAGTTCAGATATTTTAATTGCAGTTAAATTAAAGCTACACAGGCAGGAATGAGTGCATCATGAATTTTGTAATGCTTTCTGTTTGCGCACGTGGTCCTAAATAACATACATTTTACAGTTTGCACGCGTGTGTTTTTAGGCGCAAATGTGAGTGAAGCGCCGTCGGACTGGTATCGCAGGGTGGCTAATGTTGGCTAACTGTAGAGCGATGTCGCTGTGTGACTGACAGGATGACTCTTTGTCTCGTTTAAAGGCGATGCAGCCGGAGTGGAGGCTGTCGGGTCTGCGAGCAGCAGGAAGGAAATAGATCATATGAGCGTTGAAGCTCTTTAGAGCGTCATCGACCGCGATGCAGGCGTCAATGAGTGACTTAACAATAAATGCACTTTTTTTTGGTCAGTAAATGATATGTCACTTTATTAAACTATCGGTTGATTCTACAGTCTGCAGTCTATTCTGTGACTTGAAAATGAGGTCATTCTGTCCCGACGTGTCCTCCTATACTCTGTACTATACTATACCCTATACTTTATGGCTGTAGGCCAATTTGCCCCTCTGGGACAATAAAGAGTTTTTGACCTTTTTGACCTTTGACTCTACTACTCTACTATAAGACGAGTGACGCTGACGAAACATGTAAAAGATGTGAAAGATGTGAAAAGCTAGTAACGAAAGCTTCAGAGCCACTTTTCAAGCCTCCAGCCAATCAGTGTTCATTTGGAGACATTAGGGAAAGATCGCAGTCGTGTTAAAATGTTAACGCTTCCTGTTTGACACCATGGCGTGTTTGTGCATGGACAGCCTCAGCATTTCTAAAAGCAGCCGGATGGACTGCGATTGGCCACACGGCAACAAAATGAGGACGCTGTTCTGTTTTTCGTTTATTTTTTTGGGACACAAACAACAGAGCCGCATGACGAGTCGATGCTTTGCAGCGTCTCCATCGTAAATGTCTTTCTGTCCATCACTACTGTCAGACATCTGCTGAGCGCCTGGCAGTGAAATTATATCTGAAATCAATTTGAATTCTAAGCACATTTGAAGGAGCGGCCGCTCGGTGTCTCCCTGTTTAACCATTTGATTGTTATTCTTATTGCTTTTTATTTGCTGCTGATTGTTCATTTGATTAACTGAAAAGAGGACTTGTTTGTTTTTTTTTTAAAGTGCTTTAAATGTTGCTAAAATAATAATAAAAAAAAAAGAGGCTAAATTGGCTCTGGGGCTGTCAGGAACACTCTCTGCACTCTGCATCCAAACTGTTTCACAAACGCAGAGAGTGCTTTTTGTAATTGCTGAGTGGAAAATGTGGCGGCCCGTCCTCGCAGGACTGAAACCTCTCAATTATTGCTCCTGTATGTAAATGATTGTTGTCATGGCAATTACAGCTTCATCTCAGAAACCCAGGACTAAATTGCTTTTTTCATTTGGACTCTTGTCACTGCGGACGTTTTATTATATAATTCAGTGGAATAAAATGCTTCCTCTTTGATGATTCATCATCAGGCTTTGAGTGAAACTGTAACTGAAAAATGAGAGATTAAAAATATATGGACAACACATCTGAGGTTATAAAAACCACCAGTGGATTAGTGAATGGGCCTGCTGGGCCTGACTCCTTGGGCTTCACCTGCAAAATGTCACTGATATAAACACAGAATGACTACAAAGATAATAATAAATAACCACAAAAAGAGTCAAAATCGCTTTTTAAATAGAGGAATGACAGAAACAAATGACCTTGAAATGCCAATGAAAATGCTCAGAACTTCAGTTGGACGTTCCAGCAGCCTTCAGCGACATTCAGGGACACGTTGATGTAAAAGAAAGAATAAAAGCAATTACAAACATCATAGGAAATGTGAGATATCATCGTTTTAAAATCACAGAGGGGGACAAGAACGTCTAGTCTCAACGTGCTTCGCAGTCCATCCCATTAATAAGGTGATTAACACCCAAAACAGTCTTTCCAAGGTCAGAATTTATTCACTGAGTATTCGACGCAAACCAGTGCTGTGATGTAGTGTCATAATTAATGCATTAAAAAGCCGGCAAAGATGCAAGGTTCGGGGTCCAGCTTCGAAAATAGAGCCTTAACTCTGTAGATAAATATAAAGCAATGCATTTTCGTCATCCCAGGAGACAGGTTTTAAGATGAGAGGCGCTCTGATAAACAGCATCAAAAGGCTTCAAAGTAGAAGGGACGGCATGTGAATACAAAATGCCTCACTATCGAATACAGCGATATCTGTGGATTGTACAGGTTTTTTTTTCTATTTTCTTATGTTATCAAAAGAGAAGCAGGCTTTGTACAGAAAAAAAATCAATTTTTATCCTTGACTGTCTGGGTAAAGCGGTCCACATGAGCCCTGAATGATAATCTGTCATCTTCCAAGGTGTTTTTTTTTGTCTGACGGTACAACAGTGCAATTTGGGTGATGATATGAACAGTTATTCTCGGGCCAAGAACAGCAGCATCAACAAGGAAAACAGGCCTGTTTTCAGCATCGAGGCTTGCATGTGTTTTTCAGTTCGTCCATAAGGATCTTTAAAAGCTTTTCCTGAGCTCTAAACAACACTCAATACGCTGGGAAACAATGCAGAATAAAATGATCAATGTGAAACCCAAGAATACAATTTGACATGATATGATACGATAAGATATAAAACAATACAATGTGGTAAGACCGATGATGTGACACTATTGACAGCTTATTTTTTCCTGGACTGGCCCAGTAGAGCCAGCAATAGCCAATATTGTGGTAATGGCTATTGTTGTATTTTGAGGCTACCGTACTATGGCCAGATGTAAACAGGAAGAAGTTGAATAAAGTCTGAGCTGAAACTATCACAATGTGTCTTGAGCATTGCTACTCAGCCAATCCCTCATGAATCCCATTGTTTTACTGGTATTTATGGCACAGTCCTCTTTACAGCCACAGAACTGTATTATCGGGAGGAAGCTAGTGTTGAATTAGTGTGTATTTCTTGGCTGGGATGGTAAAAACTGAATAATTAACTCATTTCTATTATTTATTAATAATAATAATAATTTAATAAGCTGGCTGAATTTGAATTAAACTTTGCGGCTGGTAGGGCACCAGAAGTGTGCCCTCTATTGATCGATCTACCTCATCTCTGAAAAATTTCCAGCTTGTCCGTAAGTGACTATTGAATTTTTGAATTTGAATTTGCTTCTAAATCTGTTATTTTCGTCCTCTGTCCAGGTTTTGTGAGTCTCCCTCCAGTGACCCTGAGTTGCCAGGTGGGCGCGGCCGGGGGAAACGGATGCGAATGGCCATGGTCGAGCGGCCCTGTGTTGAGCCGGCCCCCGCTGCCAAAGTCAGGGTTCTGTCACAGCACAGGAGCCGTGGAGGTGGTGTGGCTGGAACCGCTGCACCAATCCACAGCAAGGGACGGAGAGGAAGCCTGAACCTCATCAACAGCAACTGCCGAACGCCACCTTCTTTCTTCACTGTGGAGGAGGTGAAACCTGCCAACAGCACCTCCACCCTCTCCTCCGGGAAACGAAAGAACAAACCGCCAGCTGACCTGGACCTCAGCCTGGTCTCCTCTGACGAAATAAAAAATGGGAATGGGAAGAGGATCCGAGCCAAATCCCGCAGTGCCCCATCCACACCGCAGGGCAAATCTGATCCCTCGTTCATGGACCCTGGAGGAGGTTGTGCCTCCTCACCACCTCCCCCACCCATCCTAATCGACTGTCCCCACCCCAACTGCACTAAACGCTACAAGCACATCAATGGCCTGCGCTACCACCAGACGCATGCACACCTGGAGGTTGAGGAGCAGAGGAAGCCTGAGCTGGAGCCCATGAAGGATGGGGAGAGTGAGGAACGACTGTCAGACAGCGAGGAAACCATTAGCAACATGACATATGACCTCTCGGAGACAAACAACAGCACTAATGCCAACAGCTCCTCTAAGAAACCTGCTCCTCTATACAAAGTGACCACGGTGGGGTCTCCTAAGAACAGACGGCTACTCCTCAGTACTGACCACAGTCCATCAACCAACTCCAAGACCAGAAGAACCTCACTGCTGAAAGATGGGTTGATTGATGACCTTAGCAATCTGCCCATCATCTCCAACATGACTGTGGTTCTGGAGAACTGCATGGTACCAGACAGGAACTCCACGGTAGAGATGCCCAAGCTGGAAGCCGAAGGTTTGATTGACAAAAAGGGAGGTGCGTGTGACAAGGGCAAGAAGGCCAACGGGAAGGTAGAGAAGCTGTCCAAGTCACGGACCAACCGGCCGATCGCTCCGGCCCCTGCTCCTCCCAAGTTGATTGCCATACCCAACACAGCGTATCCGACTGGCACAGCAGATACTGCCACGTCACAGCAGCCCTCACCCATGGCAGCTATAGGCCTCACCAGTAAAAACCTTCCTCTGAAACCCATCAAACCAAAGCTGAGTATCGTTGTGGAACCAAGCCTTGTCAAAGCCACCATGGTTACCTGCAATAAAGAGACCAGGAAGAAAGAGAAACGGAGGCTGAAGGACAAACATAACAAAGATGCGCCAACAAGAATGCCTAATGGTGACAGCAGCGTTATCAAAATGGAAGATGGTGGTGGTGGTTCTAAAATGGGCGTCAAGGATATTTCTGGAAGCCTTCTGAAGGAGCACCTAAGTAAGCAAGATGTAATGAATGGGCTCACGGGGAGCCAGGAGAGCAGGATGGCCAGTATCCGAGCTGAGGCTGACAAGGTCTATACTTTCACCGACAACGCCCCCAGTCCCTCCATCGGTGGTTCTTCGCGGCTTGACTCCAGTGGTAGTTGCCTGGCAACAGCAGACAGCAAGAACAACAGCCCAGCCTACTCCGACATCTCAGATGCTGGGGATGATGGGGGATCTTCTGAATGTCGTTCGGATGGAATCAGATCCAAGTCTGGCTCCTCTGCCTCTTCAGATGTGAGCTCAATCAGTAACCATACTAACTCTGCTAAAACCCCGCCCACAGCATCTGCCCCATCATCAAAAGACCCCCAATCCCCATACTACCACAGCTACGAGCCCTACTACCTGCAGGGGTACATGCAGTCAGACAAACAAAACAGCAACAGTGCTGCTTTCCACAAAAGCTCTGCCCTTGATGGCAAAGGGAAAGACAGGAAGGAAGAAATAAAAGAGGACGACAAAAGCTCCTCACATGAGTTCTTAGACTCAAAGAAAGGCGACGGGCCACCTCAGTCTCAGCTCCAGCTGGCAATGAGTCAGACCCAGACCGCATTGGCCCAGTCGCTGTACTATGGCCAGTACTCCAGAGGACTGTACATGGACCAGAAGCTGTTACTGGCCTCTAAATGCTGTGACCAGACACACAGTGCCAAGCAGAGGGGCGAGAGGGGACAGGGGGTGAGAGACAATGAGGACGATAAACATATGGTTGGGGGGTCAACCGGTGGACCCATGCTAGGTAAAGGTCCAGATGGTGCTAAAGGTTGCTTTCCCAAACCCGTCCTCTCCTACGTGGAGATGAGTGAGAGGGGAGAAAGGGGACACAGTCTGGGCCTAAAGGCTGTACACGGTGGCATGGTGGACCAGCACCAGGTCTTGATGAAAGACTGTGATGACATCAAGTCACCCTCCTCTTCCTCTTCTTCATCACTCCACAACCCAAACAGTCAGACAGATCTGGAATCAAATGTTTCCTATTCCAGTGTAAGTTTCTCCCTCTGTCTCTAACCTGCCGCCGCCGCCGATGGTGTTGATGCTTTAATGACTGTTGAGTGTCACAAAGAGATTAATCACACATTGTGTACAGCCAAAACAATAGGTGCTAATAACAAAGACCATGTGGCTTCTGTGGTGCTGTAGCTGTACTTTGACATACTACTTTAGTCATTTTGGTTGAAGTCAAAGTTGTGTGGTTTGATTTGATGGATGCAAATGTTTTTAATGTTTAGAATAAGAATTAATGGGGGAACTGTGTAATTCCAACTTTAGCTGTAAATGTAAAACATGAACACATAAAGGAACAAAAGAAACATTTCTAATACACAAGTGTTGGTTTTTATATGAGCTGCTTTTTCTGAACGCTTGTATAGAATTTTTTAACCCTGTCATCTCTCGATGCGTTTAACTGCTAACTCTAGCCATGCTGGCTCATGTAAAAAGGTTGTATGAATTGAAAGAAAGCCGTGTTTGGGAGGGTAGGCTGTCTTTTCCTTCAGTTTGGCCTAAATTCGACAGTTGATCTTGTGTGAGACGTGTCCTCACATCCCACCTGTGAATGGCCGCCTGCTGTTGAAAGGTCGTCATCCTTCATCAACATCACATCCAGAGCCATGTGATAGATGGTCTGTCTGTGGTTCTGTTCACTCCAGTACACAGTGTTTCCTCTATAGTCACTCAGCAGCGGTGGGCCACCGCAGCAAGAAATTCTACACCATTGCTAAAAAGAAAATGTACAAATGAAACTGATAAATTACCCGTCCTTTCCCTCCAAAAAAACACAAAAGAGACAAAATGCTAAAGGGCTAACATTTAGACCGAGACGTGGACTGAAAATGACTCCCGCCCACCACTGTTAACAAAGGATTATAGGGGAAACACTGCAACTAGCACCAACACTTGTCCTCATCGATCTAGCCCTCAGACGGCCCGGCCTGGGCTCACTGCCTCGCTCACAGCAAATACTCAGAGCTTCATGGGGAGGAGGCCGACGAGGGCGAAGCAGACAGGGGAAAAGAATGGGGCGTTACCGTGGAGCCTGCCGGGGCCAAGATGACCTCAGGAGGAGGAGGTGGAGGAGACAGGGGAGGAGGTGTGGGCGGAGATGCTAAGAAAGCCAGGGTCCATGGATCCCACGATGTCCCGCCCGCCATCGACATGGAGGATTCAGAGAGGCTGGAGGGGCTGGATGATCTAGGCCAGGAGCCAATGGGAGGGCTGTCTGAGGAGTCCCAGAGTGCCCGGGCAGCGGTGTCTCCTCCCATGACCCCCCAGCAGCCCTACATCCAGTACCAGCACTCCTCCTACCCGCCCTACCTGGCAATGTGTGAGAGCGGCGGGGGCTCCTACAGAGGGGTGTCCCCAACACTGGTCCACAATTACCCAGGTAGGAGTCTGAGTGAAGGGTTGGGTTTATTTTAAGGGAATACTTTTGACATTTTGGGAAATAAGCTTATTTGCTTTCTTGCAGAGCGCTCGATGAGAAGATTGATACCACTCTCGTGTTTGTATGAACCTTCAGTCAGCAGGCAGTTAGCGTAGCTTAGCACAAAGACTGGAAACGGGGGGAAACAGCTAGCCTTACGTCTTTAATCTACGATTTATTTAGGAATTAAACCAAATATGAGCTACAAAGTGTTTAATTTAGAAGCAAGCTAGCTAATCATTTAATTCTCAGCAAATAAGGTGTCCTTTAAAGGTTCCATTTGTTAAAATAGCTCAGACCAAAGAACACACAGGGACCTAGGAAAGGCAATATTTTCTGGAAACATTTAAATGTGCTTGTGTATACGCCCTGAAACGGGAGTGATTTATGAAAGATGTGCGGACACAAGCTTTCCTCAGTATGTGTGTTTACTGACTGACTTATTCAGATAATACAAGTAACATCTCAATATACTCAGGAAATACA
>JAVQJF010012470.1:0-10241 GCA_036023855.1 Gadopsis marmoratus
TGTCTCCGGTTCAGCTGGTTCTCCTTCCTTGGACCACTTCTGGTAGGTGCTGCCCCCTGCAGACCAGAACACCCCACAAGAGCTGCAGTGTTGGAGATGCTCTGACCCAGTCGTCCAGCCGTCACAGTTTGGTCCCTTGTCAAAGTCGCTCACATCCTTCCGCTGCCCATTTTTCCTGCTTCAACACAACAACTTGGAGACAAAATGTTCACCTGCTGCCTCATATACCGCCCCCCCCCCCCACTGACAAGTGCCATGGTAACCAGATAATCAGTGTTCTTCACGTCGCCTGTTTGGCAGATCGGTGTATATACTGCACAGCTGGGTGAACACACAGTGTGTTTGCAGAAATAATTAGACCAGCACTGACTTTAAAATTTTGGCAATGAAAATAAAAAAGACATTGAAAACAAAACCTGAACTGGAAAATGAAACATTGGCAGTGAAAGTGTTGTTTTAAATCTTATGTAGCTTTTGCCTTCTGGTGTGTCTTTCAATGACAAACGTCAGATGTTTTCATGAAGTCACTTTCTGCTCAGGTGTCACTGTGTTATCATGTTATCAGTTTCAACTTTCTGCCACAGCTGTGGCATCACTCTTCCTGAATCAGCCGTCCTCTCGTCCGCTCCGCTCGGCCACAGCAAGAACGGCCACGACTTCACCCGGGACTCCAAAACGTTAGCTTTAGCTGCATGTCAGCTAGCTGTGTGTGAAAGGGTTAGGGTGATGACGCGGTATTATGAAATGAACGTAATAGAGCAGCTTGGTTGTGTGACTTTGTATTGTTGAGTAAACAGGCTGCAAGTTAACTGGCAAACATTCAGAATCCATCAATCTATCCATGTTTAACTTCATACGCAGGGCCTCTCTTTCAGCATATGGTTTTAAATCAGGATTGTCATTAGTATTAAAGTAGGTGCAGCATCATGCTTCCTTTTATTGCCGCTCTTACAGGTGTTTCGCAGCGGAAAGCCATTTTCAGTCCCAGGCGGCACGATTCGCTGCAGAAAGCGGTGAAATCCTGTTTGTCCCTGGAGTGATGAAAGCACTTTAGGAGTTTGTGCCTCGGTTCGGGGGCCTGTTGGAACTCCCTGAAGCGTTTCACATTTTCTGCCCCGCTGGAGGCAAAACGGCAGCTTCCCCGTTGATGCGTTAAAACACCTCTGGAGCCTCGCAAATGATTTCACAGACAGAAAACATGAAGAGTGCACGGGCCAAAGCAGAAACCTGAATCACTTTATTTATCCAGGAACAAAATGTCTAATGGAACCGGACGTGTGCGGAGAGCGCAGGGTTGAATTCGATGTTCCAGACTGTGCCGTCTCTATACTGACTGCCTGATGTTGTTACCAAAGGCGATTCCTCCCGACGCCACTCTGAAGCTTCAAAGGAATCTGAACTCTCCGCCGTGATTTCATTGATCCCAAAAATCTTCCCGCGTCAACGTGAAGACCTAGATTGAATGAGGCCTGTAATGACTGGACCAACAGTCCCGACAGTAGCGCTGGATGATTGATGCTATCAGGATTCCAAGCTCGATTCCAGCCTCTATACATCTTTCTTAGGTGACAGCGATTCTGTCATATTTGCATAAGCGAGGAGCTCCGCTGCATAAAACCGAGCTACATCAGCAGGTGATGAAGTGTGTGCTCGGCCTGGGGTCAAAGGGCAAGGTCAAAACTCCAGCAGCTCTTGTTGTGTAAAGAACAACTTCAGTGCGAGGTTCATCTTCGTGTCTCGGCTCTGATTTTTACTTGTTTAACTTGAATCATATTTAACCCAGATCCACTGTGTTGCAGCGCAGCACAGCATGTGACAACAAAGTGTCCGCAGGAACAGATGCAACAGCAGTGTAATTCAATCTAATGTGTGTGTGTGTGTGTGTGTGCGTGAGACACAGATGGGTGAAAGAAAGAGCTTCTTAAGAATAACACGAGTTTATTTTCTCTTGAGTTCCTGCCCTCATGTGTCATCAATTGTCCGCCCCTTGTCAAGCCTCTTCCCGCCCATCCTGGTTTTCGTGTTCTTGATTTTGGATGATTTCCCGGCGCTGGACACCTTTTTTTGTTGTTAATAAACCTTTGATCTGCTGGAGCCCGTCTTTTCCCAGCTCCCTCTAGAGGCACTAAAGACTTTATACAACATTTTTCACGTACGCACAGAGCTGGAGTTAGCCTAGCTCAGCATGAAGGCTGAAAGCAGAGGGAAACAGCTAGCTGTCCAAAGTCCAAAGATACACCAAACACCGCTAAAGCTCACCAATGAACACATTGTACCTCGTTTGTCTTGTCTCACCACGAAGATCACTCAGTAGCTTTTCGGGAGCTTTCGATCATATCACACGATTCCTTCCTCAGCAATTCACCCAGCTGTTAGGGAATTGTACGTGTTCAAACTTTGATTTATTTGTATTTTTTTTGTCACAAATTCTCGTCCATGTTGGCTAAAATTGGTACTGAAAGTTCTTGACTTTGGAAAAAGACTTGACAGAGATATATTAAGCATATATCATGTTGAACATATACCTGTAAATATAATGCAATCTACCACTAATAACTGCATGCTCAAAGTGCCCGCAGACTTCAATCCACTTAAACAAGACCACAGACTTAAACAACTGAACATAATGAGCTTCACGGCGATCATATTGATTGCAGGACTGTTGTATTGGATTGCATTAATTTACCTGAGGCCACTTTGTAAAGGTCGGCGATATTATGCAATGCTAAAATTAGCTGTCGCACACAATCAATGATACGTTGACAGATGAGTAGATGGTAAAAGAAAGTTGTGAGGAATGATCTGAGGAACAGTTTGCAAGAGTTGCTGTGGTGTTCAAGCAAAACTCAAGCTTAAAAAGTAAGAAATTATTTGTATTAAAAATAGAAATGTCAGGAGTAAACAGACTACACAGAGGGAAACCCAGAGGCCCAAATCCAGGTCTGACCCATGACTCCTTCCTTTATTTTGCAAGGATAAAAATACATCACTGTGGACGGTCAGAAATGAGAGTTTTAAAAGCAGCAGCAGTCTTGTTCCTCTTCTCGTCATACTTTAGTGTGAAATGTGTAGAAACCCACCTGACCGATGAGGATTGGCCCCCACCGCCACAGACTAAACACACTACAGTAGAAGATATATCAGGCTTTGATACACACACACACACACACACACACACACAGTACTTGTTAGTAGGATCAGTTTATTGTTGCTTGAGTCTGCAGATTGAAAAGAAGACTTCTTTTAACGGACTCATCCTGCTGTTTCCCAGTGACCTTCCTTATTTACAGTTGTGTTTTATAGCTGATCTGAAGGTTTCTGACATCTGCCTGCATTATCAACGCCAGAACATTCATTGTTGAACAGAAAACTATTCAACAGTCTGAACACAGATTTAATTCGATGCAGTTCTGTCTCTCTCGCTCTCTTTAGTGAAGAATTTGGCAGGCACTCTCTACGCCTGATGGGAAATGTAGATCACTGGGTAAGTGGATGTAAATTTCCTCCAGTGGAAACGCTAGTGAAGCTCCGCAGTGCATCACACTCCAACAGCATCAATTATTTAACGTGTTGGAATTAAAGACTGGCACGCCTCACTCCCATTTAAAGTTTTTAGGTGACGTGAAATATTAATGCAGATGCGGCCGGGTCACTGCGGAGGCAAAAAGTAAGTTCACTACCGACTGAGGAGCGGAGAGTGAAAGGGTAATGAAGCATGTGAAGGCGTCAAATCAAACACGAACATCTGTGTGATGCTGATAAAATGCCTTCTGAGGAGTTTTCTCTCCAGTACAGCCGAGTTCAAACTTCTCCGCATGACTCTGTACAGCAGCAGGAAAACCTCCTCCCCTTTTACAGCATCTAATGTGAAAGTGATATAAAACAGCCGACAGAAGCTCGACTGAGTTTTCTGAACGCACAGAGGGGCCTGGAAACCTGAGCTAAAAACATGAAAATCAATTGAAGTTGAAGTTTCAAGGTTTTGGAAAATGTAATATTTTGGGAGAGATTAAATCGAGTTGGCAGGTCTTCTTTTACAAAAGTTGGACTAGTCGACCTACGTACAGGGTTTCCTGCCATCTAACACCGCGTCCTAAGAGAATGTCGCGCGAGACAAAATCAGTTCGGTTGCATTTTTTTAAGTCGGAATGTCCTAACCGGCAACGAGACGTTTTGGGATGAACTTTCTGTCTTTATTTCAGTCGCACTGCGTCATGGACGAGGAGCGCTTGATTCACGAAGTTATCAATAGGGTTACGTCATCTATATGATGCTTCCTCATTTAACTACAAACTACAACAACCTAAAAGAGAGATCACATTCACCTCCCCAATGCTTTAAATGAACACAGAGCTGTGTGATCCGTTTGTGTTGCACTTCATACAGTACACGTGGAAACCTGGGGGGGTTCAACATCAAGTGTGTCGTGGTAACTGACTTTAACATGAGCGCCACAGATTTCAAAGCGTGTGAAGGTCTTCACGCGCCGTTGTAAAGTCTGAATCTGTGATCTAACAGGAGGAGAGTCGGTCTCCCTCTGGATTCCGGGCATTCGTAGTCAGTGTGCAGGACGCCACACACAACAGATTTGTGTGCAGCAGCAGTGCTGTAATTGCAAAATATCTCATGATGAAGAATTGCTGAATTCCAGAAACCTCTCCAAGTGTTTCCCTGACAGTTATTTAAGGTTTAAGATTGACAAACGAGCTTCTGATATTATTTACATCTAACTGGTCCTCCAGGATTCATTAAGTTAAAAAGCACTTTATAACTGCAAGTTACCGGGCAGCAGAGCAGAATGAGGACTGTCTTTAATCAGATGTTTACACCACAACAATTCCATTAATGAGCCATTTTTCTCTCTTAGCACAGCTCCACTGTTGAAGTACGATAATTGAGATCCCGTACGAGGTGGGTGGCTTTCATATTTCACATGAAACCCAATGAGAGCGTTCGGACAAATAACATCCTCAGAGTCTTATCGGACTGAGAGGAGCGTCTCTGTCACACGCGCGGTTTTAAATTAACAACTGAACAAATATTGCCACTTCAGTAATGGTGCTGATGATGGATCGGCCCAAACAAACTGTGTTCCACAGAGCGTCATTATGAGAAGCAGGCAGCAAAACTAACCTCGGCTGCTGCAAGCCCCCGAAACTAAGACTGTCCAGCTTGGAGCTTGCTCCATACCAGGGACTCAAACCAGGACCGCTTAAAGGCTTACTAAAGGGGTCGGAGTCTGTTTTCAGGCCTTTGGGAGTTTGTATGGGACTACTTTTAACCAGAACTCAATACTGAGCAGTAGTAAGAATCAGCAGCATGAATGGTGACACGTTCACTTGGCTTAGAAATATAGAAACTACAGTCAGTGACTATGAATCTTTGGACAGTAAAGTGATTTGTAATTAGGTAGAATGAGTCTGCAGCGTGAACCCTGTACAGCGGCATGTACTGACTGAATGTGAAGACTCGCAGTGCCCTGACTGCTCTTCAGCTCTGCAGCGTCTGATTGGCCGACGCTCTGGAGACTTGAAGCCTTTTATCTAACCATCTCTGTCTGACCGGAGGCCTCGATGCGACACTCCACTGCTGTCAAACACGCCGTCACACACCCACTCACACTTCACACACCCCTGAACGAGCTCCGTAATGATCCGTCCCCTCTAGCCCTTTATACCCGCACCTCTGGTCCAGCAGCAGCCCATACGCCACGCTCGTTTCATCCTGAGGCCTGCTACCTACCGGCCCACCGCTCCGAATAATAATGACTCTCCGAGGACGAGGCGTCGACACTGCAGGACGCCACGGGGGACCAGCTGAGAGCGCCAACGGCCACCGCTCTGCTGTAAACCTCTATTATGTCTACTGAGTCTGTCTTTAAGCAGCGACTGATCTCATCTACAGCTGCTGCAGCCACTGTAAGGACGCCTGGCCTCTCAAGCTCTGAAGTAATGAACATGAAGTGAAAACTGACTGGAATGAACAGCTGTCTGAGCAGGGAGAGCAGTTCTTCTTCTCCTCCACCTCCAGTTGATTTGTCTTTTTTCGGGTCAGTGCAGTACTTTTCGGAGTACTATTTTTGTCTCGTTCGGACAGTCTTTGGAGTTTCTCCCAGCAGCACCTGGAGCTTGTTAATCCTCGCTGTGTTCACTCTGCCTTCGCTCGTTGAAACCCGGTTTAGGAGTAATTGCACGAGCAGCAGCAGCAGCATGACTGAGGCAGTTCGCCTGCTGTTTGTGACAGAAAGGAGGAGACTGATGCAGGTTGTGGAGACGACAGAGCATCATGACAGACTGTGCAAATAGCTTCCTCCTGTTCTTCCTCTCCATCAAAGAATGACTGACAAATAATTGTACAGCATCTGTAGATATGCTCAGAACTTTGACATAAATTACTTAATTAATTTTACTGAACTGCACTGCAATGCAAGAATGCTCTTTTTATGTCTTCTGCAGGAATCACCAGCTCGTGAGATAATGTTGATCAAGCAAAATCCACATTTGCTGGCATAGAAATGAAAAACTGCTTTTGTCTATTTTTCTTTCTGGAATAAAAAATGAATTGTTTCATCGAGGCTACAGTGACGCTAGCAGGTCTGCGAGGCGGCATTTTGAGCCGAATGCTAATGCCTGCATGCTAACAAGCTCACAGTGACAATGCTGATATTTTAGACGGCATATGTGTAACGTGTTAACATGCTGAAATTTGCTAATTAGCATTAGCCACAAATTTTGACCTGATGATGTTGCTAGATGAAAATTTGAGGGACCACCATCCTGAGGGGGACATATAACGTCTAATGCCAACTTTCATTGCAATCCATCCATTTCATTAAAAAAATTAAAGTTTCAACCTTGTGATGGGCGCTAGAATTAAAGTCACACGATCGCCAACTACTTTGTACTGAACCCATGAATGTCTGCATGACATGTCACGGCAATACATTTAACAGTTGCTGAGATAAGAGCCGGACCCTCCGACCAACAGTCAGGCCGACTCTGCCGACCATAAAGCCATGCGTCTACCATGGCCAATAAAGATGATGGTAAACCTCCCACCGTTGTTGTGAACTGGTACGCAGTCCTGTATGCATTTTGAATCATGTCAAAACAGACAGTAAACAGCTGAAATTGCGTTTTTAAAGGCCTGAATTGACATATTTGTCAGAGCAGGGAAGTGTAAATATTTTATGACTTCATTCCTTTTCTGCACATCACATGAATACTTTGTTGAATTCTTTTGGCAGGTTATTGATGATTGTGGGTTTTGCTGCAGTAGACCTCCAGTGACTGTAATGATCCAGTGCTTCATTCCTCATTGTTGTGCTGGTATCACGCTCCCAACGTGCTCCTTCACATTATCGTTGATCAAGGAAATGATCCACCGCTGAAGTCTCTCTCACACGCTATCAGCCCGCGGCAATTAACTTCATAAAAATGTTATTTGCAATTTGAATGTTAACTCATGTATTAATTCTGCGATCAATTACCTCCGATTCAACTTTTTCAGACCCATTTCACTGATTGATGTCAGTTGTGACTGAAAACTAAACTCTGAGGAAACTTTGTGACCAGAGTTTGTGGACCAGGGTTTTATTCTGGGTTCAAATGTGGAAGAGGTTGCACCTCAACTATCACAACAGGGCTGTTTTTAGGCACAGGGTCAACTAGAAGCTGGTCTTCAGAGTTTGTTGGGGTTTTTTGTTTTAGATTTTAGAGGTTTTGCGGCGACCTTTAGGGAGAGTTGTAAGAGCAAAGAATTCTGGAGTTTATTAAGTTTCCTACACTGCAGATTACAACCTAGTTACGAGGGCCAAAGATTTCTGACGCCCATTATACTTTTAAAAGTCACGCTGACATCTAATGCATCACTTCATTTATTAACAAACCAACTGGTCCGCAAGCACACACAGTGTTGGTCATCAACATCAAACATTTGGTTTGTGTTAAATCAACACCTGCTAAGTCAGGCAGCTCCTACAAAGCCAACTCAGTGTTGTGTTCATCCTGCATTTATTATGTAAAGGAGGATGGTTTGCTAGTTTCAGCCGTCTCGCTTTCATGGGCCCAGATAGGACGATGGCAAATGAGCAGACTGTTAAAAGTCATTGCAGCAGGCAGCCCTGTAACCTCAGGACTCGGACCCGGAGTAATTAACATGCAGAGTCCTAGCTCAACGCACAGATGGGACAAAGTAGCATCAACTGCCTGTGTGACCTTTGGATCTGAAGCCATATTCAATTTTTAGTGCCCTCCCACGCAGGTATTTCACCAATCATCTAATCGACCAACGTCAGTTCATGTACGGGTCATTATTACGGCAGGAAAAAAAATGTGAAATTGTCTCCTTCTTTTGACGTAACGAGGAAACAAGTCAAAACACACACAAAGAATATGCAGTATATTTTCTTTTTCCTTTTTCTTTGGAAAAAGAAATACAATTTTACTTCGACTTTGATCAAAAGATAGAAAAACAGCATGAGCAACACTACCCTGAAATGCAGAGGTTTAGAAAACCAGATGTTTGGTTCAGGAATGTCAACTGCTAAAAATCAGCCTGAAACAGCAAAGCATTGTGAGAGAAAAATATAAACAGCAGCCAGCAGTTTTTGGTCTGTTTTAGTGACATTTTCCAAATGCACCACCTCTTAATTACTGCTGTTGGTTGAACACTGCCCTTTATCTACAGTGTTGAAGCTCAAGAGGCTTAATGCCACAACAGATCTATACCGACACCTTCTTTGCCTCTGGACATTATACTAAAAATACCACTATGGAAACGGAACCCATATGCACAATACAACATACAACACATTACACCATCAGAGAATAGCCGTGATGCATGTTATACTTTGTCTTTTGTGCTAATTAGCAAATATTAGCATGCTAACATGCTAAACTAAGATTGTGAACATGATAAAAATTATACCTGCTAAACACATTTTGAGCATGCTGCCATGCTAACATTAGCATTTATCAGCAAGTACATATAGTATAAATGCAATATGCTAGCAATAGCATTGCTGTAGATTCTCTACATAGAAAAGAAAACCACATCACATGTGGATCATCAGGATGGATCGTTAACATCTTGATCTCATAAAAATGATGCTAGCATAAACGACAGCTGTAAGCACAGAGCAGAGGGCTCAGGTTGTGTGTCAGTCCGGATCACAGGCCACCACCACTCCTCAGGGCCTGGCCTGGAACTCACAGGGGTGATGGAGCTCATCTGTGGGCTGGGCAGGACGAGTAAATCACCTCGTCATCCTCCTCCTCTTCCTCCCCCTCTCCCTGGCCCCCGGGTGGCTTCGGGATTTATGGACATTATTGTTGTGTCACCCGTGTTGCTGCTGGGTGACACTGACACTCACTCAGCCTGCCTCTGACCTCCTGGTTATTTTCATTGGATTATTTGTGAGCGGAGCCTCTGCCTGCTGGAGTTCTTTGTTCAATTTCATGATTAGATTAGATTAGATTAGATCGGATCGGATTAGATTAGTTATGAGAATACATTGGACTAGATTATATTAAATTATACAAGAGAATAGACTGTAATAGACAAAATTCAGAGTATGTTAGATTAGACTGGACTAGATTAGATAGCACTGGAGATTACATTTAGATTAGATTAGAGAAAAGACTACATTGGATTTGATTAGACAAAATTAGATTATGCTAAAGACTGGACTAGAATATATTAGATTAGAATAGACTATATTAGATTAATAGATTAGATTACACTAGGTTAGATTAGGGAATAGTAAAGATTAGAGACTAGATTTGTCAGGCACCTTGGAGAGGACTCGGGAGCAGACAGCGAGGAAGTGTCTTAAATGAGTTTAACAGCATAAAGTCACATACACAATGGGCAGAAACAGAAACACAGCCTGGCCAAGGTCAAACATCCAAAAAGGTCAGGCAGAGGGTCAAGAGACACAGACCAGGGTGAGGCAGAATCCTGGGCGTCCACGAAACAAAGCAGGGTCACTATCCGATCAAAATCCAAGGCTCAGGCAGAAGGCTTGAAGGTTCGGCTGAGACACGAGACACTCTGGCACAGAATAAAGGAAGGGAACTGGTATAAGTAGGGAAGTGGCTGAACTGAAGAGACAAACCAGGTAAGAATTTCTAAATAAATCAGGAAGCACAGACAAAGGACTAACGGGATGTGGCAAGATTAGACTACAGAATAGAGTAGATTAGATTAGAATACAAAATAAACAAGAATAGATTGGATTA
>JAVQJF010012480.1:0-12814 GCA_036023855.1 Gadopsis marmoratus
GGACTCCGTGACTAACTTTGGTGTGCATGGACGATTCATCATTAACATGTACAAACTGATATCGGTCTGATAAATAAGACTTAAACCAGCCTAGTGCGGTGCCTGTAATGCCAAGTAAATGTTCCAGTCTCTGCAACAAAATGTGATGATCAATGGTATCAAAAGCAGCACTAAGATCTAACAAGACAAGTACAGAGACAAGATCTTTATCTGATGCAATTAGAAGGTCATTTGTGACTTTCACCAGTGCTGTCTCTGTGCTGTGGTGCATCTAAATCCTGACTGAAAATCTTCAAAGAAAATGTTGTTGTGCAGGAAGTCACATAACTGATTGGCGACTGCTTTCTCAAGGATCTTAGAGAGAAAGGAGGGTTAGATATTGGTCTATATTTTGATAAAACCCCTGGATCCAGAGTGGGCTTTTTAAGAAGAGGTTTAATTACAGCTACTTTAAAGGACTGTGGCACATAACCTTTTAATAAGGACAGATTCATCATATTTAGTAAGGAAGTTCTAACTAATGGTAAAACTTCTTTTAGCAGCTTAGTTGGGATCCAAGAGACGCGTTGAAGGTTTAGAAGAAATCATTGAAGGCTAGTTGGTGAAGGTTGAAAGTGCAAACTCCAATCTGAACATACAAAACAAGCTAATGTTTAGCATTAGCTTTAACTAACATTACTTACAAAGGACTCTCAGGATCCGTGTTCCTATGAGTCACTCGGCCCAAGTAAAAAGCAGCTCCTCAGTGAACACAAACCTGTTTGGTGGCAGCAAAGCAAGTAACCTGAGGTCCCACATCTGCAGGTGGACCCCCCAAAAACCTTCTTTTCAACTGTCTGTTGAGCCTAAAATAAATTTCAAATAAATTGGCCCAGAACAACCCATTTGAATATAAGTGATGTATGATCTACAATGTGGAAATATATCTGCATGTTTTTTATGAATTTCTAAAAGGTGATTCAGGGTGTTTTGTACGGCTCTCAAAGATCCAACTGGGTCAAACAGTTGGACCCAGAACGGTTGTTTCATCTGTTTAATGACAGGATTTAATTGTGTTTTAATCCTCCTGCAGGAACCTTTCTGCTGACTGTTGGTTTCTTTCGTCTTCTTCCTCACTGCTCCTCTTAGGCTGCCGTCCCTCCTACACACAGATTAAAGCAGAGATCCTGTTGGCCTGACAGCCTTTACAGCAGGAGTGAACCTTCTTCTTCTTCTACACAATCTCTTCCAATAAACTTCCTTCAGCTTCGTTTGTTTTCAGCCTCGCCACTCTCTTCTTATTCTTCATCCATCCACACGACTGACAGGCTTATACACCACGTAGGATGTTCTCATTGTCTCCAACAGACTGTGTTTTCATACCAATATGTGGGTGGACGTATTTTATCTAGAGAAAGAACCACCACAGGAGCTTCGGAAACACAAGAATAAGCCTTTGGAAGTTTCCTTAATTTGATGCTTTTAGACTCTTTCTATCGTTCAGATCAAATATCTGTTTAAACCTTAACTGTGTGTGTCGGCCTTCATTCCTCACAGTTCAGTTTCAGTCCTGAGGGAGTCCAGATTACAGAATAAACCTCCTAAAACAACATGTCGGGGGGTTGAACACGAAGCTGTCGGGACGTCCTGACCCGACTCTGGTTCCTGCACAAACACAGAGAGGCTAAAAATCACCTGGCCGTCACACGGAGACAGAAACCTGCTGCTGAGGACAGACAGAGTGTTCAACTGGACACTGTGACACAACACTATGTCACTTATTGCATAGCAGATACAGCAGATACAGTAGATTCAGTAGGTTTAGCAGATTCAATAGAGATTCAGAACATTTTGCAGATTCAGTAGATTCAGCAGATCCCATAATGACCCCCCACTGTGTAAACCACAGCAGCAACAGAGCTAGATTACAGTTTACAGCACTAAGTTCTGAGTGTTTAGTGGTGGAAACTCTGGGCTGCTCCTTTAAACTCCTGGGATCAATAGAGTTGATCTTCTCTTAAACATGGAGATACAAGAAGCACACAGACCTCCCAGAGTCAGAGTCACATTCAGCCCAGTTTTGACACCTAGACTTCATTTTCGGCTGTAAACCAGATCTGTAGTGTCCCACACAGGCAGCAGATCTGGATCAGATCTCAACCGCTGCCTCGTAAAATACTGCATGCTGCTGTTTTCAATTAGAAGCTAACAAAGTCCAGGATCCTCACTAATCCTCCAACTGAAGCTTTAACTGCGTCTGCGCCTCATTTCTCCAAAGTTATGAGGAAGAAATACATTTTACTATCAGAGGTCAACACGTGACAGGCTAACTGCACCCTGCACTGTGTTAGCTTAGCATGCTACTGTCCTCTACTGCCGCAGCTCCTCTCCTGTGGAACCGGCTCTGAAACTGACTGACAGGAAGAAGACAAACAAGACAACTTCACAAACTGAGAGCAGGGATCAGTTCAGCGCGTTTCAATGGAAATCTTAAATCGATTATGATATTGCCGTAAACATTTTGCCCCAATCTGGATTCATGCTTTGGATTAAATATTCAGCATAGTCCCTGAGTATCTGACCAATCAGGACCAGTGTAGCCTTCTATCATGTTGAAAAACACTCTGTAGATCAAACATATTCAGATTTTTATTATGCTGATTGACAGCGGAGTGTTTGATTGACAGCCTGCAGTTATGGTAACTGTTGTCGCTGACTTGGAGCAGTGAACTGTGCTGTTGTATCTGATGGTGGAAGACGTCCTGGGCATTGTAATCGTGCCTCACAGAGTGCTAACGTCCCGTCGTCGTCCTCTCATCATGGTGACAGTGACAGGCTGTCAGATATATTTAACCCTGCACTGGTTCCTGGTGGATGCTGTGATGTGTTCAGGAGCTGTGATAAAGACAAACAGCATCCTGTGGTGACGTCTGACAGCGAGACTCAACCGGGAAGGATGTGTTTTAATGCATCTGTGAGTCTTTGAGTTTGTATATATCATATATATATACGTGTTTGCACAGGTTAGTTTATATTAAAATGAACCTAAGTACAGTACTTGAGTAATGGTACAGAGTTATGTCCCACCACTCGCCTGCATCATCATCATGACTTTATGTAGTTGAGGCGGTGTGGGCTCTACACTTGCCCATAACCCCCCTCTCTGAGTGGCTCTGTGGAAATATTTAATGCCTCAAGACACGAGGTTAATATGACATCATCAGTCTGTGACTTCATCACTGTTACATCACTGTTACATCTGTTCTGTGATGCGATGACTCTGGTTACTGTTATGGAAACCTCAGGTTTTGGGTTAAAATAAGGACTTAGTTAAGGTTATGGGAGCTTCATCGTCATGGTTACAATAATAACCATGTGGTACATGTGAGTAAATGATGGTGGTCGTGGTAAATAAAAAAGTTGGTAGGAAACAGGAAGTGAATCCATCCATTTCACTAAAGTTTTGGGTGTTGTGTTTTTCTCTGGAAGTCTTGATGGTCGGCCGTGAAAGATGCATACGCTGCTTCCATTTCCCTCAGAGAAGCTGGGATTTATAAAAACAAAGTTCAGGGGAGACTGTCGCACCTGTTCGTCTCTGTTCGAACTGCTGATAATGAGCCTCGTCACAGAGCCACTCTCCATTCAAAGCAATAAGACTTCTTATTATACTGAGACTTTAATAAGATGTACTGTATTGTGTAATGAGACGTTATTAAAATGTCCTGCTGGTCTCAGATCTGCCTCCTCCTGCTGAATGAGTCTAGTTTGTCCCAGCAGAGGAAGAGGATGAGGAGGAGGAAGTGTGCTGAGATACCTGAGGAGGAAACAGGAGGATGTGAGTGTCGAGTGATTACTGTCCAGTAAAGTGTCAGCGTGGGGGGGGGATGTTATCTGACAGTTAGTCTGACTCACAGGAAGTAGGTCATGGGTATCAGCCTGCCATTGGCCGACTATCTCAGCCAGACCCTCCTGCCCTCTTCTGCCTGCGTGTTACCCTCTGCACCGTTGGCTCAGCGCCGCCCAAGACGATTGCGATTGGTTTAAAGAAATACAAGCAAGGCAGAGTGTTTCAGCAGAATGATAACAGGTTCAGCCAGACTTTTCTCCGGCGCTGCAGCAGGAAGTGGCTGTCAGGGCTGATAGTTAAACACAATGACTTTGAGGAACAGACACGGCTGCTTCATACGATACTAACGTCTGTTATTAGTCTACTTGTTATTCTCCACTCGTCTATCAAATGTAAAAACCTACAAGCGTCCACCACAGTTTCTCAGAGGCCAACATGGAGTCCTGTTATTTTTTTGTCCAACTGACAATCCAAAATTCCAAAAAGAGATCCAGTTCACTGAAAACTGAATATTTGGAGAAACTGGAAATAAGTAATGAAAAATCCTTAATGAATAATTGATTATCAGTTGTTACCCACTGAGAGAAGAGAGAGAGGACCGAGTACTGATCCCTGAGGTACTCCGTTACTAACTAAACCAATCTATAACAGTAACTGATGTCGTCTGCTGGTCTTATGAAAGCTCATTTACGACTGACATCTCATTGGATGATGGTTAAATCTTGCGAGTCTGGCTGTGTTGCCATGGTAACTACAGACACCACAGCAAGGGAAATTATGCGGGACCTGAGTTTCTGAATTAAACACCTCTTCACAACCAAAAAATGAATGAACAGCCATGCTAACGGCTCTATGAGGCTGAGCTAAATGCTAACTTGCTGATGTTTATATTGTACATGCTGATGCAGGTATTATATTTGTAAAGGTCAGATGATCAGCAAAATTATTACAATGCATCCTCTGGGGAACATGAATGATGAACCACATTTCATCACAATCCATCCAATAGTAATAAAAACTAAATACTACAGCAGCAGTTAGATTGTTTTCATCATTGATTAGTTGTTCAGTCTATAAAATGAAGCAAACAATGCTGATCACAAATTTCCAAAGTTCACATATTAAAATTATTTCTGTCTTGTCCGAACAAAAATGTTCAATTTAATATCATAGCAGACGCTTATCAGAGCACAATGCTGCTAGCATGGCTAGATAAGGACAGGATGTTACTTACCTAATACTTATCTAATACTGATCATTTCACATTGACCAGTTCATGATCTTTGCTCATGTTGCTGCTCTTGTTCTGTACTTATTACAACCTGCTCCCCGCAGCTCCATTACGCAGTTTATAGCAGCAGGTTGTTAGCAGGACCAGACGTAGCATCCTGCTGCTGCCCGGTCACTCGCTGGCTGAAAGCACCTGCAGATGTTTAACTGAAATCACCTGTATGAAAGCGTCGGATCTGAAATCAGAAGAGCAGATGTCTGACTGCTAAAGGAGACCATGATGAAGTCTGATGTCAGTGACTGAAAGCTTCAGACATGTAGCAGCAAAATCAAATCCAGCCTCTGTTCAGATGCCAGTTTATCCTCCTACCTGAGTGGCAGGAAACACTCTTCCCTGTTAATCCGACAACAAGCCTTCAGGTTTATAGGACACCTTTCTGGAGACAGACTGGACCCTGCCGGACCTTTCATGTCGACACTCTGACCTTCATCACCACTGAGCAAGGATGCTTTGTCCTTTACAAAAAGAAAGAGAAATGGTGTGGAGTTTTTCATCGTGAAGCAGAGACAGTCTGACTTGTGATTAGTGTGAGCGGCTCAGTGGGAGCCTCAGGGGAGGATTAGTGGGGTACCTGTGAAAGGACTGTCAGGTAGATTGAGCAGGAAGCTGTGATGAGAGGAGGAGGACGAGGAGGAGGAGGAGGTGGAGGAGGAGAGTCTAATTCCTCCTCTTTAATCTAGCCTGCAGAGGTGTCTGTGGGATCACATATGTGTTTGTGTGTAGAGGACAGACAATGTAAGAGAAAAAAACAGACGGCAGTGAACGCATCATCAAGCTCTCAGCAGGTCCAGTTCAAGTCCACATTTCTGTCAGGAACACATGTTACTCCAAATACTTTTTGGTCCTTTATCAAGAAGGTCTTCACAGGTCCTCTTGATTTGTAGAAACTGAGATCCGATCTAGAACAAGGTCCACATTTTCTCCAGTCTAAGATGGTCTGGCAGGGTCCGTGTGTCAGTGTGTCATTTTGGTTCATGAGTGGATCCAAGCAGACTCTCTCGGGTATTAGACTTGACTCTCCCTTTTGCTTTTAATTATCCTTCTTTTGTCTATTCCAGACCAGGTCTGTTTACAGGTCCCCTTTCAGATCTGGTCTGATTGACAGATACAGTATATATATAAAATATATGAGTATATATGTATATACACATGATTCATGAGTACATCAGGAATATGGCTTCAAGTGATCAGTTGCTTAGTGAACACCTCAGGCAGCAGACGCCCATTGAGGAAGACACGAAGGTGGAACCAGCATGGAGGACAAACCCCTGCACGGCATGTACCACCGGCAGATACAAGAAGTGGCTGAGAGAGAAATCCTACCAGAGGCTGGAAAAGGCTGAACTGAAAGACAGCACAGAGGCACTAATCATGGCAGCACAGGAACAGGCTCTGAGCACAAGATCAATAGAGGCCGGGATCTACCACAGCAGGCAGGACCCCAGGTGCAGACTGTGCAAAGATGCCCCTGAAACAATCCAGCACATAACGACAGGATGTAAGATGCTAGCAGGCAGGGAGCACATGGAACACCATAACCAAGTGGCTGGCAGAGTGTACAGGAACATCTGTGTCGAGTCTGGGCTGAAAGTCCCAAGGTCACAATGGCACACACCTACAAAGGTGGTGGAGAATGACCAAGCTAAGATCCTGTGGGACTTCCAGATACAGACTGACAAACTGGTGATGGAGAACCAACCGGACATAGTAGTGGTGGACAAACAGCAGAAGAAGGCAGCAGTGATGGATGTAACAATCCCAACAGACAGCAACATCTGGAAGAAGGAACACGAGAAGCTGGAGAAACACCAAGGGCTGAAAGAAGATGTGGAGAAGATGTGGAGAGTGAAGGCAACAGTGGTCCCCGTGGTACCCGGAACACTCGGGGCTGTGAATCCCAAGATGTTGTATACAGTATATAACATAAAGAAAATATATACTGTATATATAATCTTTATTAATGTTATGATACAGCCCATCCCCTCCCAATCTGATAATCCTTCTGATACACCCCCCTATCATCAGATGGAGCTTGTTGGGGTTCAGACAGATGTGAGCCCCCCCCCCTGCTGTAAGCCTAATGGGAACACTTATACTGTGATTAGTGTAATACCCCTTTAAACCCCCCAACACCCCATAATACTCCCCCATCTACTGACCCACAACACAGATTAAGGTAATCCAAATGTCTCCATCACAGATTATTATGCACCTGTGTGTGAGGGTCACATGACCAACACAACTCAACACCTGCCACAGGTATGGAAGCCCAGAGAGTCAAAATAAATAATCACATGGATAAACGCGTTAATGTCACAAGTTCAGTTTATTTGCAAAGTTTCCTTTTTAAAATGTGTGTGTTGTTGTGTGTGTGGCTGTAGTGACTCAGCTTTCTATCAGCTTCTCATGAACTTCATCTGTTTCTGTCTCCAGTTGTTTCTGATCGACTTCATGTTGCAACAACTATTGAGCAACACACTGTGTGTGTGTGTGTGTGTGGTCACATGATGAGGGGATGACAAACCTTTTGCAGGTTTGTGACTTGTTTTTTTCTCACTTCTTCTTCTTCTTCTTTTAGAGCTTTATTTTGAAGTCTGCTCAGTGAGACCTTAACAGACAGACAGGACTTTTATTTTGACAAATAATGTGAAGAGTTGAAACTTTGTGTCTGTTTTTGTGTTTTTGTGTGCTTTTATTTGATAAAATCTCTTCATATTTAGTTTGATGTTTTCTCTCTTCACCTGTCCTGCTGTTCAGAGGTGTTTCAACCTCCCCCCAGGTAATATATTCTATTGATACTTGAAATATATTAAATTAAAAAACAATACAATTAAAAGTTGGACTAATTGAATGAAATCTGTCAATTTATTTTTCTTTTATTTTCCCGTTATTTATTTATTTAAATAATTGACATTTGTTAATTTTCAATTTTTTTTGATAAATTGTATTTATTTGAATATATATTTTCATCAGATTTTTTAAATTTTTAAATTTTGAACAAATTATGTACTTGCATTTTTTAAATTTTAATTTAATGTAATTACATTTCGTTACTGTTTTTATTTATAGTTTTTTAAACTGTGCTTTTATTTAATAATTAATTATTTTAATTGTTTATTTATTAAATAATTAAATAAAATTTAAAAAATATTTTTAATATATTTTATTTAAAACAACAAAATATTATTATTATTATATCTGAGAACAGCTGACCTGAGGTCATCTGTCAATCAAAGTCCGGATGTACCAGAATTTGGACCGAACACGTGACGACAGAGTGGGACGTGTCGCAGGTTAATAATAACACCTGTTGTTACTGCGCATGCGCGCGCTGCTCTTCACCTGCTCAGGTATCTACCTGTCTGAGCCAATCAGGTGCTTTGTTTTCTGAGGGGCCGCGTGGGCGCTCTGAACCGGCACGAGCTGCTGATTTAAACCCCAAAACCCTCCAAAGTGATCAGAAACAAAGACTGATCCGGGACACAGGAGGTGATGGTGCAGGAGGAGGAGGAGGAGGAGGAGGAGGACACTCCTCAATTATCCCTCCGCGTGAAGATAGGTGGCGCGTGGTGGCAGAGCGTCTCGCGCCTGTTTATGTTGCAGGGAAGAAAAAACCGGTGACAGGATCCGGCGGGAGGCGGCTCACCGATCAGTCCCGACCTGCCGCCCGGACCGACGCACCGGGACGCACCGGGACGCACCGGGACCGCATCCACAGTCTTTGGCTATTTTCTTTTAGGGAGGGTGCACGAGCTGCAGCAGCACTTTTCCTTCTTCCTCGGTCCTTTCTGTCGTTCCGCGGAATCACGGAGACTCTCCGGTAGGTATCCTTCTCTCCTCTCCTCGCCTCCTTTCCTCCTCTTGTTTTCTCTCAGGAGCCAATCAAAGCGCGGCAGCTACCTGCGCTGCTCTACCTGCGCGGCCAGGTGAGGAGACAGGTGCGCGCTCCCGCTCGCTTCTGCCTCCAGGTGTTGGAAGGATGGAGAAGGTGGGGGGGTGATCTTCTCCAGAGATGCCGGCGGGAGGAGAGCGGCAGGCAGGCCGGGGAGGAGGGGGTCTGTCCCCGCGACCTGCCGCTCAGACACCCGGAGCCTGCCGGAGGATCGAGTCCAGCAGCGGCTACAAACACCAGATTCCAGCAGGCTCCACATGCTGACTGTCCCCTTCAGGCCCAACGTTATTAAATAAATGTAACATGTTATTGACATTATCTATAAATATTCATGTTATATAAATAGGATAAACATATCTGACAGAGTGCGCTGCTTTTACTGACCCGGACTCAGATTACACAACAAGGCCTGAGGCTTATATAACGGACGTCACTCATCCAGGACTCTGCTGATCAGCACGGATCGATGAAGGATCGATGATCGATGATCGATCATCTCAGCTGAACTTCCGCCACAAGTTTCTGATTTAATGTCACAAAGTTTTTTAGTGTGTGTGTCTGTGTGTGTGTGTGTGTGTGTGTGTGTGTGTGTGTGCGTGTGTGTGCGTGTGTCTGTGTGTGTGTGTGTGTGTGTCCGCCCTCCTCCTCTGTCAGACCAGCAGAGTCGCTCCTCCATCAGAGACCAGGCGGACGGGGACGCGGGGCGGCGGTGCGTTCGGTGCACGCTCTCCAACAAAACAAACGAACTAAAACTAAACTGAGACTTTTGATTAACCTGGATTTCTGTTCTTCTAAAGTTCTCAGTAAAGTGGGGTCCGGGTAGAGGACCTGGTTTTGGGATTTACTTTGTGTGTGCTGGTTGTCAGGGAGCGGGGTGGAGCAGCGGAGCGGAGCCGGATCGAGGAGCCCATGTGGACTGGACTGACTTACCAATGAAGCAGGAGATCATGGCGGAGGGTCCCCGCTGCAAGAGGCGAAAACAGGCCAACCCCCGGAGGAAGAACGGTAAGAGAGCACACACACGAGCACACAGAGTCCCGCAAACTCTGCTGTTGTGCGCTGTCCCCGCCCGCCCGGGCCGGGAGGTCTGCGTGTCCCCGGGACGCCACAAAAGATGCAGAAAAGTTATTAAACGGGACTTTCTGGAGGTTTTGGGGAGGCGGGCGACTGTGTGGAGGCTCCGGGGGTCGGTGTGTGATGGAGCGGGACCCGCGGGTTCGGGTCTGAGCTCAGACTCGAAGCAGGAAAAACCGTTAGATCCGAGCTCCGCGTGCGGACCTGTGGCTCCGCGCGGCGCGAGTCTCGGAAAGATAGAAAGTTTGTGTTTTTATTAAAAGGCACAAACTGCAACACCACAAAGCCTCTTTTCCTCTTATTTACATTCATTTAATTTAGTTGCCATGGTGACAATTTAAAGTGAAATAAAATCATTTTTAGCATTTTTATGTCGTTTGTTTCCACCAGAGGAGGAAGTCAACAGCCTTCTCATTTTAATTCAGATCTTTATTTTTTATTGTCACATTAAAATCATGTTTTTGTTGTGAACTCCCTTTAAAATCTGCTGCTGCTGCATTAATAACGAAACCACTCATATTTATTATTTCACTTATTTGAATTTATTATTATGAGCTTTAATTCAATAACAGGAAAAGCTGCTTGCTGACAGAAGAAATAAGTTTACGGCCTCATTAACACTTTCATGCTGATTTAAAGACACAATCCGTCATTTAAATGCAAACAACAGAGGACTTCAGGACATGAAGGACCTGACGTCTGTTAAAGGGACAAACAGGCCGATCGTTTTAATTATAACAAAAAATCTTATTTAACGTCAAATTCCTTTGAACATTCCTGCCGGTGAAAATGTTGGAACCCTTTTTAAATGTTTGACTTCCTCCGTGGTGAAGGTTTGTGGTGATGTTTCGTCCCGTCGTGGATTTTCTTCTTTTGGGATTCGGCCCCGTCTCCTGCTCTCGGGGGTCCCGGGGGGGCAGATTAGGGTCCGGTGTAACAGGATCTCTGCAGACGGAGCAGCCTCCTCCATCCAGCTGTTTTATGACAGGGCTTTCTTTAATGATCCGTTTACTGCGTGAAGGTTGCTGCTGGTGTTCGGGCCTCATTGTTCCCGTCCTTACAGGCCCTCGTAGGTTTATTTGAATTACAGACGAGATCCCAAATCTGTCAGGATGAATTTTGGGGAAATGTGTGTAAAACCTTTGACCTGCGTGTGTTTGTGAATCTGCGCTGCAGCGACAGACTGGAAAACAAATCTGAATCAATAAAATGCAGCTTTCTGTCAGACTGAGAGCAGCTGCTGAGTTTGTGTCGTCTGTGACTCTGATGAAATCCTCCTTCAGGAGAAACCAGGACCAGGACTTTATCTGAGGTTGATGTGCACGTGATGTTTCCTGCAGCCGTGTCAGGACGCCTGCTGGACCGTTCATGCCACATGTCTCACAGCGGTGTCATTGTCTCTGTTTACTGTGTCCATGTTTACAACCTGACGGCTTCATGGCCGCTGAAACCTTTCCACAACGGCCAGAGAACACGAAGCGTGCTGAGGAGGAGTCGACAGGCTTCTAAGGAATGTCACTTATACTGACGCAGACATGGAGGGTGGAGATACGTGTTCTCACGTTCTAACCTGCAGATACGTGGCTTCGTGCTGGTAAAATGTTTTTATGACATTTAATGCGACAGTATAGAAGGAAGGTCTGCTGACACCAGATCCATGTCCAGACCGACTACATGTTCCGAGTCTATTTAAGTTTTTAAAAAGGATTTTTGTGCTATTTCTGCCGTTATTTGATATTATGACAGGAATCGGGGAAGGGGGGGGGGGCACTGTGAAATAATTCAGATAATTAAGTGTTTTTATCTGTTCAGAGATCCAGACTGAAACTGGGGCCGCAGAGCTACATGGTCCAGATCCTGAACCTGTCTCACTGAAATATGTACTTTCACATTTTTAAATGTCCCTGTTATTTTAGGGGGGGGGGGGACATGTCCAGGAACCAGGACTCACATAGTCTTCACTGGACAGTGACGTGGATCTGATAGGTGGCTCTTATGTCACTGTGACGTCACACTTGTTGGCGAGTGTGAACGAGGCGTTCAGGGACACTCTGAGGAAAAGGTCCTGAAACGTTTCTTTTGTAAATTAAATTATTTCACATTTCAGGATGTTTCAGGTTCACCTTTATTTTTTTTCTACCCCTTTTATTATTAATATAATTAATATTAGTGTCATGACTATTATTAATATTAGTAATATTATTATTAATAAAAATGTTAATATTACAACTTTTTAGCAGGTCTGTTGATTTGTCTCTGCCTGACTCTGATATTTTGTGCAGGTTTTGGAGACATTTAGAAAAAAACCATTATAATAATAATAATAATAATAATGTCACCATCACTCTGCAGTTTGGAGTCAGTTTCGGGGGGAACATGATCAATAGTTTCAGTCATCTGGTTGATCAGGTTGTTGACGCTTCACATTTTACTCCAGAATCCAGAGATGATCTTGTTGTGATATGGTTTATATGAATGGAATTGAATTGTTTTAATGAACGATATCATTTCTGTAAAAAAGTGTGTGAAGTCTGCTGTAACTGAGGCTGCACATCTAAACTTGTTTTGCTCACTTATGAGGACATTTCATTGACTTCCCTTCATTCCATGAAGACATGTTGTAGTTTACCTGTAGTTTACCTGGTGAGCACTGCTGCTGATGGTGGGGGGGGGGGGGGGGGGGGGGGGGTGGCCCCAAAATAAAAAAAAAATTTTCCCCAAAAAAGAAAAA